>JAAXNX010001551.1:0-17302 GCA_036491905.1 Folsomia manolachei | reverse complement strand
GATTTGCGGCATTCTCCTCAGCAATAGATTACTATATGCGACAACGGTAGCTTGTGTTCCAAATAACTATAATTTTAGCAACCTTACTCCCCACCAGTGGTGGGTCATCACCTATTGTATCCTAGTCTGCTTAGGGATGTATGTTTAGAACCTTTTGTAATTTAATACAATGTACTTAATATGAATGTCTAATTATCTCCAATATTATAACCACCGGTTATTAATCAGGCATTCTGGACGCAGTAAATAGTATTTTTTCTAAAGCAATGTCAACATCAGAGTACATGTTTATCATTAAAAAAATTAATTTAAAAATTAGCTGCTTAGGAGCATCCAAGCTTTCAGATGGTGCCATGCTTGCACCACCCGCTATGTCACGGTAGCAGTGCCACCGTCCAGTGGTGGTCCACCACCTGAATTTTGGCTCATTAATCCATTTCTTTCTCCCTTCAATTCAAACCGAGTCGTTTTTTGCACTGCAAAAATTAGCTGGGGATAAAATTCTCCTAAAAAAATTAAAAATACCAAATTTAGCCCTCCCCTAAAAAGTAATCATGTCTGTGAAACTGTGGATTTTTGTTGGAGTCATCATATTCGCAACATTTCCACGTCTCGTCTCCACCGAGCCGGGTTTCAGGTCGAAGTCCAGCCTGGAACAGGCAGCCCTTGAAAATGATAACCCACCTCCACAAAACGATGACCAAGACGAAGATCTCGAGTACCTCGTCCTCAACACGAACTTTGAACCTGACCATTTCAAACTTCGGAAGGCACACAGTGAGGAAATTACGATTATCAAGATTGTCCATGGTGGTCATCAACACATCAAGGCGGCGGATAAGGAACCTGAACCTGTTGTCAAAATCAGAGATATACCGGACACCTTCTATCATGCTGACTGTGGTGGGAAATCCTACAATCCTTGATAATTTTAGCCAATTATTGATGGAATTTGTAATAATTCATTGTGCTTATCTTTGTTAGAAACGGATGCGGATTGCGCCCTTATGGATTCCAGTGGTATGGAGTGCGTTGATGGTCGTTGTGAGTGCATGATCGTGGACGACATGCCGTTGAGATATCACGCCGTCATTAAGAAATGCTTGGGCGCTGATGGACACATTTGCACACACGACTACGCCTGTTTCAGCCGCTCCTGTGTGAAGCCCTTGAAGGGGAAGAGGTGGGCTGAGGGGAATTTCAGAGGCGTTTGCGAATCATGGTCGGATTTTGGGGCGGACGGAGTCTATTTGGAGAACAACAATTTATTCGTGTGCGTCCTCGTTGTGTCTTTATTCGCATTTGCGGCTTGTCTTGCATTCTGCTTGGTTAGTTAACATGTAAGAAAGTCTGGTATAACTGTGTAGGATTGGGAACTAATTGGTTGTAATTTGAAATTTTTTTAGGTCATACTATTAATCAAGTTTATCAAGCTATACAATCACTACGTTCCGTATTTTGAGTAGATGTCATGTAACAAAATTCAAATTAATGCATGCAATGTATTTTTGTAACAATATTCTGTATCATGTCAGTATCAGAAATGTTCAAATTCAATTCTCAAATCATTCAGGAGTCTAATAATAAACTCATGTACAACAATAACTACTGTTTTTTAAAAATGAAGAATTAAAAAATGCAAAACCCGTTCCCTGTATCCATATTGTTTATGTATTTTAATAGGAATTTAAGATTATACATTTAGTCATAAGTTATTTTTGGGCATTCCTTGCGAAATTATAGTTAGAAGACGTGTCAGACATGTGTCATATCTGGTCAAGAAGGTGAAATGCGTCAATTCAGATGTCACTTTATGTAAGTATTACATATTTTACATAACTCCTTGAGTGAATGTCTGAATCAAGGTTATTTAACGGTTTCCTCATGTCAATATATTTTTAGCCTTATATGACATGAAAATGCGGAATCCAAGTCAATTGATTTCAGTCATATTTCCGCAATAAATATAAGGCATTCCCTTTCCGGCCATCTGCAAGACTTTTGTGGCGTGTGCAAAACAATTGCACCCGGCTCGGTTGCATGCAAACTCACAGAATCATCCATTAAAAAATCATCCATTAAATGACTGCAAATTGTGACCAAGGAGCATAAAAGATTCACAAACACAAGCCGGAAGTAATTTCATGAAGTTTTACCCCAAATATTTTGGGACACCTGAAACCTTCTTGAAAAAAAAACTATAAATGCTTTCTCCCACTCCGATATCTTCACATTTTCCATTTCCTTCTAAATCCTATCTGAGAAGCTTATCAACCAAAAACTTGCCTAATTTACATTCTGATCAGAATCCAATTTGAGGTGCAGCTTAACCAAAAAAACTTTTTTGCCTTATCCACACAATTCAATTAGTTTGTGAAACTTTCTCCAGAAAAGGAAAGATCCGGAGACATGGCTTATAAACTTGCAATCAACGTTATCTTCCTGCTCGTCGTAATCCACGTGAGTAATTCCATTTCAAAGTTTTCAACTGGGTTTAAAATTATACACCTTGACATTAAAAAATAAGTAATGACACCCCCACCCCGGTTTACAGATGGGATGTGAGGGTGCAAAACCGACCAAGGGAAAGGCTGAAGCTATTATTTCCAAGAAACTAAAGGCCGCAAATCCAGCTCAGTTGAATAAATACCGGATGGATGCAGCTAAACGGATGGTCACAGACATTGGAAAGGTTGTTTTGGTTAAAAGAACGTTTTTGTAGATATTGTTAATTAACTGACATTGATCAAACCATAATATTGTGAAAGGCAATGCAACCCATCGCCTCAGGAAAGGATAAAGATGTCCCTGCCGACGTTCAGGTTGGTTAGGTCAGGTATTTTTGTATTCTCACTCCTAAATTAACTAGTACAATCCTGCAGGCGTCTGCAAAAACCGCACTGGAAGCTCTAAAGAGTGGTAAACTAACCGCAGCTCTGGCCAAAGCGATGCCAACTATACTTGAGAAAGGATCAATTCAGCAGGTTTAAGTTACATTTATAAAATTATTTAAAACTTTTTCAATTTGACTTGAAGAAACTCTTTATCATTGCAAAATAGGGAAAGCCAGCCGAACAACTGCAAACCGTCCTGGGCTCAATAATACCAAATTCGCCATCGGATCTGAAAAATCCCCTCCAAGGCACACTGACCTTTCTAACCGCAAATCTCGGAGGAGTCAGTAATTTACTGGGGAAAGTTGCTGGTGGAGCTCCGGATCTTTTGTCGGTAAAACTAAATTAAGTCGGATTTCATAAAGTTAACTCTTCTACTAAGTTTGTTGAGTAGGTGTTAATTTCTTGGTTATTTCCTATTTGACTTGACACAGGGAACGGTCAAGTCATTGTCCGGAAGTCTGGGGGCTGCTGCGGATTCACTGAATGGTTCTGTGGGATCCTTAGGTGCTTTGATGGGTGGACTACTGAATGGCTAATTGAATTGCGTAATAAAATGGGAAACCACGTAGTCAAAATTTATGTTCTTCTCTTTTATCGAGACCAATAAATAAAGAACTCCTGTAACGCAGAAGTAATTGCATGACGAAAAATTTGATTGTGTGTACAAAAGTGCTTTACTCATTTATAGCATAGCATTTGCGACTTAGTACATATATACCAGGTGTTGGTTCAAAAAATCAATTAAAACTTGAATGGGAACCTGAGTCAATAAAACTTGGTAATAAATGTAAGATCAAGATATTTACAACACAATACAGGAAGTTAGTGTGTAACAAGTAGGAAATTTGTCACGTTTAACCTCCAACAAGAGAGTCGTAATTCATTAAACACTAATAACTTGGACGACATTACTTTTAGCGTTTACAATTTACTTGGTTTTCATCATGATCCGGCCCAATATTGCAGAAACAATGGTCAATGTCCACGTCCACCAGGATGCTCCAGATACAGCAGAGTCCGATGAATAACTATATGCCGACAAGACGGAAGTGTGTCCATTGGGATAAACCACCGTTTTTGTGGTGGACGTTCCAACCATGTTTTTCAACTGGAAAATAATTTGGAAGCAAATCGTTGAAATACAAATTATTTTATATTCATAAAATATTAATTAATGTCTTTATAATGAAAACTTGCCTGAAAATCTGTGCCTTTCTGAACCACCTCCATCCCGGCAGCCATGTTTATGTTGTTTCGCAAATCCTCATTTTCATGTTCAGCGTCACCTCTGACGCCGAGTAGGATAACAAGGAGGGCGAATAATAGCGTGGAAAATAAAGTGTTGATGTGAACCTCCATATCAAAATCAATTATGGTTTGATAATCTGGAGTGCCAATTTTGGAAAACAAGTAAATGAACAAACTTTAGGAAGGGATTGATTTCTAATTTTGAAAAGAAGCCGGATCAAAATAATTTGACTTTGCTCAAAAATCTAACCACATACTATTCCTGGATGGATTATCCATCTAGAATGTTTCCTTCCTAATAAATATCTGCATAACTCATCACCGTCATTGTCTCCTATAGTGCTCAACCTACTACCTGGGACTAATTGGGTAGTCAATAATATAATACTTGTGGAATGAATGCAAATTAGGCAAACAACTTTACATTATCTATATTGCGCTTGAGTTGGAATGGAGTTAGTTGTTTTCCACCTATTTGCATCTGCATGACAAACTCTAAAAATATTCATGTGGTCAATTTGGTTAGGAAATTATTTCCACTGACCTGACAAACGTCAAACAATAATTCCCTAAAGTTATGACAAGCCGGACAATTCCCTCTTTTCGTGGTATGTACTACATTTGTTACATTGTTACAGCTAATATGGTTGACATCACCTCGTTAATTAGCTCATTATCTAAATCCAACTTCCAACCAAACAACCCCAGTGGTTTGTTTGGCTTCAAAATTTATTTTATTCATAGAACCAAATTCATTTACCTCGGTCGGCTGTATTACGACGTTATCCTCCAAACAAATTGAAATTCATGAGTCACATTTATTGATGACTAAATTTCTCATCAGGCGTGAACCATTGAATTTCTTGGTGAGGATGTTTATTAATAGAGTTAGCATTTAAATTTAATACCAATTTATTGCGACGTCTTGCTAACCCATAAAGTTCTGATTGATTACAAAAAACACATTGAATCCCAACTAGTATGAGTATGCATACAAAATTTCTTCAAATTTAAAAGGCCAACGTTGGATGGATAGGTTCAGGTTGAACTTCAAACTGGAACTAAAAAGCAAATAAGAGAAACAAATTTGTTCCCAATATTCTCAAAACACCAAACAAACACGAGTGAAAGTAAAAGACAATGCAAACAGAATTAATGGATCGGAGTTGGGACTGAATTGCTTTCTCCACATTCTGAGAGCTTTTCACTTGATCATCTCAATTTGTTCGTGGGACAAATAAATAACCAAAAAACATAGACTTTTTCCCACAGTACTCAATCCCTTCCTGGTTTTGTTTACTTTCTCCATCCCTCGAAAAATGACCATCTCGCCTGTAATCCAAGATATTGAAATCTTTTTCATGCAAACATCGATGATGGCATTACATGGCTTTGAAAATCCTTCGCCTTACTATTTCTGCCTGATCCAGTTTCCACTGACAATGAGTGAGCCCTTGTCAAAACAACTTGTTTTAAACAAGTTGTTGAGATTTATTTTTTATTCGGGTCGAGGGCACACAGGTCATGTCCTTGAATAGTAAGAAGTTTATTTGGTTATGTCTCCTGACATTGGAGTGGTGCACATGAATTTCCATTGTTTTCTCAAAACTTTCTCCGTTATGTCATCCGTCCGTGATGGTCCATCTATCCACATGAAACTTCCGCCCCAGGAGGTGTGTACTAGCTATTATGGACCTGACTGAATTAATAAATTCACCACTCGACTCCATCCAAACCAGTTGCCTTCTGCCCTGGGCTTGTACCACGCCACAAACTGTTGACATTATCCATCTTCACACCAACAAACTTTCCTTCCAACTAAGAGTACGTGGCGAAGAGTGAGCCAGTGTTGAGCTGACTTTTACCAATAAATTCTAGTTCAACTCCGAAATCCTACTTAGACTAGGTATGCATATATAGGTCCTGTTCAATAACCATAATAAATGCAATGGTTTAGAAACCCCTAGTCAAGAATGGTAAGGGAAAGCATGAATGGCGACAATGTACAAGACGCTTAGATTATTCATGGCCATGTCAGAAACCCTCAAAACAAAGATAACCACTCCATGAAAAGATTTCAACTTTCTCTCAATAATAATTGTGACCACAAAAGTTCAAAAGTCAAAAACAATTTAAATTGTTGACCTGTGAAATGTAGCTGAGAATGTTCTATCATGGTATTACCTTGTCTTATTCATTGTCATGAATTAATTGACTAATTCAAACTTCTTCTCAACCCACGCCAAACCTTAAAGAAAATGGAACTACAAAAATCATTTCCCATCGATTGCATGAATGCTCGATAAATGCCTTGCTCACCCTCAATTATCTCACCCAATTGTGCTCAATGTGTTGAATCCTATAGCTATAAACACCAAGCAGTCAATACTTTTAGACTGCCGACTTAATTTAGCTCCTTCTGTTAACTCCAACTAAATTAAGGTATTTTAGTTCCAATTTATTTGTAGCTTTGTCCATTTTCTTTCACCAATACTTTCTTGATCCACTACTTAGCTAACGTCATCTTAGTTACGTCAGGCACGACATAATTGCTTATTCCATCTAGAAACCTGACCGGATTTTAGTTAAGAATCCTCTCTATCAACCCTACGCCTACTTGGTTAATGTGAGTGAAAATTTGAACCCAGTACGCAAGGAGACGTATCCCACAAGAAGAAGACGGGTGTGCGTTGCGTATTCGACATTGGACCATGGCGATATATAAATTTCAACCAAACGCCCGGGTAGGATCAGTTCCCTGTCCCATCTTATTTCAGAAACATCACTTCTCCGGAATCATCACCTTGCCCCACAGCCCAGTGCTTACTTGACCCCCTGAATTTCATACCGGAGCTTTATTAATGTAAGTCAATCATAAATTTGACAGTGAGGAAAGTCAGTGACAGACAATATAAAGCTAAAATAGAAGGAAACAAGACACAAGTGAGACAACGTCCATCAACTCGGTGAGGGGTTATCTGTGTGTGAGCAAACGGACAACTGCATTTTTTTTGAAAAATTCAACTCATTCATATTGAGAAAGATGCAGGTGGCAGGTATTTTGACTCGTAGTTTTTTTGCAAGTCCAACAAGTGACTGACATAATTAGATCGCTTCAACTCCAATTCCAACACCCGGGTCGTTGGATAAAAACGGGTTGAACTCTTGAATGAAATTATGATTTGATTTACATTTAGTTTGGGTTGGCATAATCCAAATGTAAACGTTGTTGGTTTGGTGTTCCACATTTTACAAGGAACTCCGTTGAGGTGTCCGTGGTGAAGTCTTAGAATTAGGCAGGGACTGGTTTGACACTTTTGAAGCAGTGCAAGACATTTCTGACATCGTCTGGCCAATTTGATTATGAAATAGGGGACAAATCTGATTCGTGTGAAGCTAAAAGATTAAACTTGCTCGAGTACAAAATGTTATTCACTTGAGGGGAGTTAATAAGTTACAGTTGATGAGCCTTGATTTTTACAACAGAAACGTAAATATTATTTGGTGATATGTTTTTTTTGGAACTCGTTATTTTACCCCAATTCATTGCCTTAGTAGACTTTTCAGAACTCATTCTGATTTGTACATGTGTAGTGCGCAAAACAACTCAACTTTCAAAGCAACATTAATCAAGGCTCGCCCTAGATTTTCATTCATGACAAACCACATTTGCGTATAACTCTGTAAATTAAGTCGTTGAAAGAACTGTTAGCACGAGATAATTGTGATTTTCACTTTCTCAAAGTTCAAGGATTGGTTAACAAAGATTTCTTAGCAAAATTGACGACTGTGTCTTCTAGCATCAGTACAAGGCACATGTCACCACCCATGCCAATAACATGCACAGATAACCCAACCCGTCTCATCTGAAGGAGACTGCGAATGTGCCAAAAAGGAACTCGAACAAAAACCTTGCTCTGGTTAAGATTTTTGATGTGAAAAGCTTCACATCCTCAATTTATAGGAAACCTGAATTTCCAGTAATGCCCCAATTTGTGAACTGTCACTTCCCAGTGTGCTCTCATTTAATCTCCAACAAATTGGGTCCACTCTCGTGTGAATCACTTGTGCTGTGATTCACAAACCTTTGCAAACTACTCGTCAAAATAAAATCAGTGCTGATACAATTTACAATGGTTTCTAGTAAGAAATTCTTACTAAGAATTGAGGATGAGCTTGTACGCATCCTGTGATGTGGTTGGTTTCCGTGTAAAATATTTAATTTCTATCAAATTTTAACTCGTTCTCCTACGAGCATGACTGTATCCAACGGACTAAACAGTTTCCTACATACTTAAAAAACAAGATAAACTAAAACTTCCAGGGAAAGTATTGTCTGGTTGAATGTACGAGTTGCAGCCTCTCCATCAAAATTCGAATGATGATCACGTTTCTTGACAACAGATGAGAAAGTCGCTGGGACAGTTTTCTGTCGTAATAAACCCTGCATAACACTTGATTGACTGAGACAAATCGTTCCTTGTGATAAACTGGTAAGTTTATGTTTAAGAGAGTTTCCTCTCTGCTCAAAAATCATCACTCATTATGTCCCTTGGTGGAAATTACAAAGTGAAATACTTGAGAATGAGTAAGAGAGACCAAATGAGGAGTGAAATCTGTTGCAAAGATTTAAAGCACTATCTATGTACAGTTTTTGTTTATCTGGGTTACATCGTACTTCACTTTAAGAGTTTTTGGAGGGAAAAATAAGCCCAGTGTGTAAATATTTACTTGACTTTTTCATTTTTGCTAAAACAAATTTGCGAATTTAGCACAGTA
This sequence comes from Folsomia manolachei, assembly GCA_036491905.1. Taxonomy (NCBI): domain Eukaryota; kingdom Metazoa; phylum Arthropoda; class Collembola; order Entomobryomorpha; family Isotomidae; genus Folsomia; species Folsomia manolachei. The sequence goes on along the minus strand of JAAXNX010001551.1, from coordinate 8,378 downwards.
TAATGATTATTGATTAGGCTAATATAATTACGTAAAAATAAAAGGGTTATTTTTTTATTCTTCTTTTCGCTTATTCTTGGTTTGTAGCTACTGTTGATTGATTAATCCAATCATCAACGTGATCAATCTGCAAATTCTCACACTTGTGAGGAAAATTGAGACGGGAGAGTATTTGTGTGACAAAAGTGGAATTGTAACTTGCACGAGATTTTTGTAATTTACACTCTCCTGCACATAATAATAAACTACTTGCAGTAAAACATTGCAAATTTGAAAAATACAAAAAAAAATTGCAGGTACCAGATCTTTAAGTAGCTGAACAAAATATCTGCCCGTTTATTTGCAAGTATTTCGCCCACGTCCAGCCAGATCGAATTTTGTCGATATATTGTAGGTGATAACAACCAGTTATCAATATGTCAAATGTCACCCCTGTCCCCATACACCTTGAAGCAGACTAAAATTGTTGCACCGTTCAAACTGAAAGTTTCCGTGCAGAAGTTTATTTGATTCCAAATTCAAGAGTTTTTCATCCATCCTTAACTCACCACAACCTTTCATTTACATTCATGAGTATTTGCATTCCTCGGTTACAAGTCGTTTAAAGGCCTATCAGTATTTGAATGCTCTTCAAACCCTCAAACAGACTGAGAATAAAGGTTTTGATAACTGGCAAAAAGTGTGCAAAAAAATGAAATTGCAATAATACATACGACCGATAATGTCGAGTTAAACATGTGTCTCACTTTCACCTACGTTTCACCTGTTTTTCTGTTGACCAAATAATCCTGACTAAACCAATTGTTCTAAAATCGTTAGCTGCTATGCATTAGTTACGGGTTTGGTGCACAGTTCCTTAAAAACGCTTCCAATCTAGTCCTATCACAATTCAGGTATGCCAACATAATAATATTTCTCCTAATCTTTCGCTTTGTCTGAAATCCTGAATGGCATATTGTATAATGCACCGCAAAATTTGGGATATGATTCATCCACCAGTAAAAGGATTTGCAGGTTTTCATGAGCCTTAAAATTTGAGTTTCCATTCGATCAGAAGTTAAGCCAGCAATCTCGGAGAAGGGAATGGAAAAAGGAAAAATGATGATGATATTCTTTCCATACTACTTTTTTAAGTGGTATTCTGTACAAGCTCTGGGCTCAGAATGCACACAATTTAAATTTTTGCATGAGATTGGATAAAATATGAAAGTAGAGAACATCACATATTATACCATTCACAAGAATGTGGCTCGTTTTTTTGCAACAGTTTAGTAATAGTGAGAAGAACAACTATTGGGATCAAATGAATTGATTTCTATGGTTGGATGGGTTTCATTTTTCTACGTCAACCATGACATTTGTTTTTTTTTGGTTCAAAGTTCTAGTATTTCATTTCATTATTTTGTCATATATTTTTGATTTCTATATGCATATATCTATCAATGCCTTCAGTGTAATGTTTGTGACCTACTCCTACCTGTTTTCTGCGACAATCAAAATATGTCGACATAAAATATTCTGTAAAAGAAGAATGCAACGAATTTGAGCAAGTATGTTTTTTTACACATATCAATGATATGATATCATTTTCCTCATAAAAATCCCACACGCAAATTGTATGAGCCCGAGCCGTCATTGCACCTCGTTTTCTATTTTCCACACTATCGGCGATCTTCTGAAAAGATAAAGCAAACTATTGGAATCGGTATTTTCTGAATTTCGATGTCAAAAATCCTGGTATTTTATGCACTTAGCGACTACAACTCACAAGGGTGATAAGAGGTTTTGCTGAATACCATTGTTGTTATTTTGCATACTGATTTGGACTTACCGAACTAAGATTTTAGCTACCAAAGCAAATAGGATGTTTTCCTAATCACAAGTAATATCGCACATCTCAATTATACAATTGACTAACTTCAAACTTGAAGGACCGGCTTGTACAGCCTAATAAACCCATTCTTCTTTAATATAAATCTCAGAGAAAGTTATATCTGTAAGGGTAACCGTAACACAAGCCGAATTGTTATAAAACATGATACTAAAAATTTTCGTAATTTAAACAAATACAATTGCAAAAGCTCTATTAGCACTGACATTTAAAACGGATTTTCCAATATTGCAGGCATTTCATAGTTGTGTACATAGCTTACACACTATAATACCTTCTCTAATTTGTCTAATTCATAATAGGATTTCTTTGAAACATTAGTCATGCACAAATGTTTTAATATTTTAATGAATAAGCTCCAACAGTGTGAGTCAGGCAGCGAGAACAAAATAAATTTACAAATTGTTCATCAAAGTCATGACTAAATTGTCAATGTACCTATTTATTCGGAACTGCGTTGAGATTTTTCTTGACTATGTTTGCGATGATACCATACAATTAAATACATAATACGTAAATACTGCCTTTGGTAAATGGCTGAATAAGAAAATTTTAAATTAGGATAAATTCGCTTTCAACACAAAATTATTTTGATTACCTAGACACATATTTTAATAGACTATTTTCTAGAATATCAAACATAATCTGTGGCTGGTTAAGTCGTCCATGTGTTGAAAGTTAATTTGTTTTTTATAACTTTAGAACAGAGTTGGCCCAGTGTTTTATGGAATGAATAAATGATTTGTTCTAGTCATAACGGGAAGACCTCCCAAATTGCTATATAGCCAAGATGACATAAAACCCATCTAATAATTTAGAAAAGAAACCAACACGTATCTGGAAATGATTCAAATGAATATGAAATCATCTTGTATCAGGTGAATGCACTTTACACCGTTTCAGAATCAAGCATGTCGAAATGAGGTGACGATTCCTGACACTAAATCCAATCATATCACGGAAGTGGAGTAGTCACACATGTACCTCTCCCAAAATAGATAGTAAGAAGGAGTCATAACGAGATTTTAAATTTCCTTGATTTGGATCACACGGAAAAAATTTTATGCCCATTAATTTTTAGCTAGAGTTGCAATAATTATGATGAATCAATTCCTCTACTTAAAACACTGCCCAATGATTATTAAATAGTTTCTAGGAACAGGAAGGAAATGTTGAATTTGGATTGAGTCCAACTCAGCCAACAAACCTCTTTGCCCTCGGTCTGATATCCTCAGGTGGTGTAGACACACAAACTTTCTCCACAAGCAGCATTTTATTAAATGATGAAGTTCTGTTTAACGAGAAAATGATTTGAGCAAGAAAGTCATATAACTTTAGACACAAATGTCAAGAAAATTTTGATACAATTATTATGACCAAATGGCTAGGTAAGGGCTTTGATAAGATACATGCATTCTTTCCAGAAAGTGTTAAATAACAAGCTACGGGATACACCTTTGGATGGATGGGTTTGACATGACTTGACACAAACCAATTTATTTCCTTGTTTCACCCAACCTCAAACCCCAGACACCAGCTAGTCATAGGCATGGACAACTAGTACCAGGACCAACCCTCCTTTTGTCACCATATTGAATTGGACTTGATAACTTGCGGTTTCTTTCCAGAGGTTTGAATAGTTTTGGTTTGAGTTGAAGCTGCCGGTTCCGATTGGAAAGGGAAAAGTGCCCTCATTCCGGGTGACATATATATTTTCATTTCATTACATTTGCTCTCGTCGTGACACCACTAACCAACCCAAAGGAATCCATGCACGCCACGCCACTGCTTTGGCCATTAAATATGAACGTTTTCTCAGAACATAGGCCATCCTACCGGTAGGCAACCCAATCCGGCACGACTCATTCCATTCCATCAATCGAAACTTATTCAAGATTAATCCTTTTGCTAAGATTTGGCATGCAAATAGCCAATCAATATCGATTTAATAGACAGACCCAACCCATGCCTACTAACATTAACATAGCCGGGCGACTTCTAGTTACCCACCTTGCCAACCAAATAATCCAGTTATTTGCTAGCTGTGTCTTCTCTGTCAAGGTGGAATCTTTCTTTTTTCTTCCCAACACAATTACCTGACTTCATTGTAATATGTTGGGACTAAAATACATTTACCCACGTAGCTGGGAACTCTGTGATGAATTATTCTGAGGAATATTGCCGAATAGTTAGATAGCGATCAGTCGTTTGTTGCTCAACTTGACGGCAGGATGGTCTTTGGTTATATAGTTGGTTATTGGATAATTTGTAAGACAGAGTTCAAGGTCAGGGGATGTTACAAAATTCTAAACAATATGATGAGATACTCATTAACCATCTATCTTATATATGTGTTACATAACATATAAAATTAAAAGTATCTATATTAACTGAAATACATCTTTCGTGTTCGGTGTAAATTACGGGGTCATCTTAGTTGACCTTTGATCAGGGAACATCTACATCATACCATTGTCGTGGACTAGTGAAGGTACATTTAAGTTACTGAAGCTTATAAATTGGCAGCATATCTCGTCATTTTGAATACTTGGTAAAATGCATGTCCCATAAACCAAGTCATTAATCAGGTTCAAGGTTAAATGAAGGAAGAGTACTGCTGGTGCTGTTGAAACATCTAAGCGCGACTATGACCTTTAGAAAAATCCCTCAATTTTTATTATTTTCTTGAGACATTCTTCTATCCTAATTGATGTACTGGTCGTGGGTGAATACCCAATGAAGACTGTATATCTACAACAAGTATAACCAATTTTCTGTCTTCTGCAGTTTCTAAAAGACGCTTAATTTGTTGCAAGTGCTCTAGATTTTATGAATATTCGGCATGAATGAGCAATGCATCCTTTTCTTATATTCTTCAATCTAGCCATCTGAACTTGAACAAAGGAAAGTTTCGGAGTACTAGTTCCCTTACTTTGCTTATTAGTTCTGCAATGAATTATGAAGAAAACATTGAAGCATGGTCTACGTCAGTGTATAAAATGTCAAGGTGGATTGCATTATTTCTTCTAAATTACCTCATTCGTTTTTTACAAGATTCAGTTTCCCTTCTTGTTTTGCTGTTCGTTGCTAAAAGAATAAAGGTAACTTACTTAAAAGGGAGCTTTAGTTTTGAGTCCTACACCTTCTCCTAACCGCACTGGTTGGTTATGAATATTGATTGAAATTAAAAGAGCAGAACCAAAACACAAATGCTTCAAACACTTGTGTAAGGGCTCATCGCCTGCATCCCGTGGATGCGGAGAAAGTGAGTAATCTTTTTCTTAAACATAAAGCTGCACTACACTTTTGTGCTCAAAACAATAAAAAGACTAACTAAGGTTTGTGATTAAAGAATCGTGGGTGGGAATGTTTCTCGTAAATTATGATGGAAAACATTGATATTGCATTCAGCATAAAAAGTATGTGAAATATTTACATCCGCATTAAAAGACATTTTTCAAATTCATTCACTAAACCGCTTTAGGCTAGAAGGTACCAACACTGCGCATAGATAAGTGACATACAAAAGAACTTCGTCTTTTTTACTTCCTGAAATTAAGCAATGCAATTCATTATAACACTAATTTACATGTACAAATATATACCTTGAATTTAACCCTGCTCTACAAATCACTTGGCTGAATCCATCTTTCTCTTTCTTAAATGAAACTGTATTCAGCAAAAATAGGGATGTAGCTAAGTTTTATTTATTTTCTGCATGATGATCCCCATCCATCCGGATATTTGCTCTTTGTGTACTCATGCAACAAGACGATCCTCTCCCATCTAAGCAAACTCACTCAAACAATCCCATTCAATTTGTCATTAGTTTAGATCCTTGCACCAGCTCGAACGGAGAAAGCAACGCAATAAAAACCAAGTACTTATTGAACATTGATCCTCCACATGCCCATATTTGAGTACTGAACGTGTGACACTCAACAACTTTAGACAACTCAAGGTGCAGTGGCTTGGTAAAGAAAATGACGTTGATTTAGAAATAACGACAGCAGTCAACCAAGTGTCGCAAATCGTTGTCCAAATAAGTTGCAAGATGGAGAATAAGTGTCCGTTGGGACATGGAAGTTATTTCCACTCCAATTTTTGTAGCTCCCCAATATTTGTATTCCTTTCACACAACACGATCCGACACAAGATGAGAAGAAAGTGCCACGTCTTTGAACACATGAAATGAACAACCAACCAAAATGAAAAACCTGTGCCCAGTCCTAGTCCTAGCTTGGCACGTCTTCTCTATAACTCTGGTGGTATGGTCTACAAGAAATAGACACTTGTTGAATGGTTGGTAGAACAATTTTGGAGAGTCTGCCAAATGTCACGGTTCCTCAGACTCTCAGCTTGTATCCGACATCCTTGACTGAACTTTTACTCATCGGTCACTGTCTTGCGAAAATGTCATCTCACAATTGTCCTGTGGACTAGTTTCTCCTGCGGTATGAACGTGGTAGCATGTGTTGAAAGGACATGACACCGTTACACAACTCCAATAATGAATCAATAGTTGTGTAAGTGGTTGGTCAATTCTTTATTGGAACTATTGTGGAATTACTTGCATCGGCAAATCTTTTTCGTAAATTGTGACAAGGATATGAGTGTTATCTGCTTGTGACTGTCACAAGGAAGGAATACTAGTGCGAGTTAAAGAGGATTATGGCATCCCGTTTGATTCGCCAAAATTGTGGTTTGTTGACCAAGTTTCATTTCAACACAGAAATGCAAGAGTATGTTTCAAATGTTGGAAATGCAAATATATGTGCATATTTAAACAAGTTGTTTAAAACAACACCCTCTAAGTGCAGGGCTAGCAGCCAAGAGAAAGTTCTTGTGCCCTTGATCTGCTGTGCACTCTCAACCGCATACGAGCAACTGTTGCTTAAATGTCAAAGTTTTCGAACTATTTGAAATGTTTTAGCACATCATTATAGATTCCAAAAAACTTAATTTATCCAGAAACGGTTCATATGTATTTACTCAATTTTGCATTTTCAATGTATTTCGAATTCCTCATTAAATTATGTAAAGTGTGTAAATTGGACAGAAAGAACTTCCTTGGAATACGAAATTCTGTACATGTCCCACAATCCCAGTCAACTTACAATGAAATGAAGGCAATAAAAGAAAAGTTTTGAAGAACCCAGCTCCCAATAAGGAGGTAATACGTTTTAATAAAAGATACAAAATGACTTGTGAGCATTACTTAAAACACCGCTGAACTTCAAGTTACCTCTACGGAAGAATTTCAGAAATTATGGATTTACCAAAGTTAGTTTCCGATCTATCGATAATGGTTTCAATTTCACTAGAATACAGCCCCACAGTACAAAACAAGACAAACTTTTACTGCAGGTCCTAATCCTATTAGGCGCAGTCATCTAATAAAAAGTTTGTCGTAATGAATTTCGGTTCGGATTTAACTTTGGTATTTGCCCCATAAGAGAAAGTTGAGGCTTCCTTGCCAGGATAGCTTTCACTCTTAAACAATTCATTTTTTTTCTTCTACCACAAAAAACAATGGAAACCTTTGATACATGAATGGTTCTCTTATTTGTTATGTAAAAATGAAATTTTACTTTTTTTCTTTCAGCTCGCCATTCTTCTGGTCTCTTCAATTTTAACAGACAAGAAAATCGACAAAAATGCTCCATACAATCGTAGGATCTGTGGGCACATTTCTAAGCTTTTTTGGGATCCTTACCAATCTTTACGTCCTTTTGGTACTGCTTCGTAGCAAAAAGGTCAGATACTGACAGACATCGAGGTTTCCTCACTTCCACATAGTTCCCATTCTACAGATCATTCTACAGTGAAAATACAAACGCCACAATAAAACCTGCCTTCCTTCCCTAACACTCCTTATAAATGTTGGGAATCAATTTTTACTTTTATTATGTCCTTGTGAAAAAGGGACAAGTCAGAGCCAAGGAATGCAGTAGGACTGAATTGGAGTACCGCTACCGCCCTGCCTGCGGCTTTCCTTTCTTTCTCTTCACAAAACTCTTTCCTTTGTTTCATCATCAAAACCTGCAAATAATTTGATTTTTTCAACATTTATCCTTCCACACAGTGCAGGATGGTAGGCGTGCCAGAGAGATTTACATTTATGCTTTAGAAATTTTCTGGTATTTTCATAAGCCCACCCGCATTGCATTGCATTTTAACTTTCTCTCTCCTAGTTTTTAGATGAAGCATTATGCATCCATGGTTTGGGAGAGGATTTTCATTGTTGGTGGTTGGTTGGTGGTTCTGTCTGGGAGAGGATCTGGGAGCATTATTATTTTCTTTGGTGATTCCCAGGCTTTCATTCCCATTTTGGGAATGAGGGAAAATTTTCTATGAATAATGTCCATGTGAATGTCAAATAATTTTATTAGGCTAAAGTGCTCTGTTCTCATCTCATCCATTCATCATGGTATTAATCATTTCGTCCAGTTTAGATAAATAAATTTCATCCAGACAGTGTAGCCTA
>JAAXNX010001550.1:0-17315 GCA_036491905.1 Folsomia manolachei | reverse complement strand
GTGATAAATATTTCTGTTCACACCACAAATCGTGTTTCACCCTCGGATGGAAGGGCGAGGCGAATATTCAAATCCACAAATTTGGAATGAATTTGAATTTCTGAGTTCATTCAGTCAATGGCTGCTCTGTGCTATGTTTATGCTTCGTCAATGCTGGAGTTAATGCTGAGGCTGGTGAAAATTGTCAGACATGGGAGAAAAGGAGCTTCGGAGTGCAAAGAGGTCCCGCTGTGATCAAATTTGGTTCAACCTTATTTGTTGTTGTTCCCTGGAACGAGAATACCCTACGGGGGTTAGATGGAATGAAGGATACTTGGAAAACGCTTCTGACCCGGTTCATTACCTCAACGTTGCTGATTGTCTGGGTTCGATGGGATATGGGAACCTGGGCTCTGGATCAACATTTAATATTCAATACTTTTGAAGCACCACACACAAGCATCAGCATCCATCATTTTCCACACTTTGGCAAAATATTATTATAATTTATGCAGACATTGAATAAAACTATGCCTGAGAGGAGAGAGAGGGAATGAGCAAAGGCCTCCAGTCAAATGTTCGAATGCAATAGTAAATTTATGGTTAAGCGGTTAAGTTGATTCGGCAGCGGTCATGCATATCTTTAAATGAAATGCTTATCCACGTAGTTTTAGCGTCTTTTTAAACAAATTGAAACAGCAAGAATAGTAAGTTTATACTGATATTTAATTAAATAAATTTTTAAAATTTATTGCTTATGATTGCTGAAATGAAATATTCCCATTTTATGCAAAATACAATATAAAACCTTGGACAAATTTAATCCGACACCGTTCCATTTTGTAAATGGCTTACAAATAAATGCAAAACAAAAAAAGTATCGTCGCATTAAAATATGGAAAGGTATACGGAGCAGTTTAGATACTTGCATAAGAGAACTCGCTTTTATAACAATTCCCTAAAAAGTAACAAAGATTGTTTTGTCGTCAAAGAGAATAAAAATAAACCAGAAAGACAAGAATGGCGCAGTAGTGCAGCGACAAAAGTTGACTCTCAAAATATTTTATAAAAAAGAAAATGATGGAAACGACCCGCTACTGGTCTCCATGGACCTTTCACATTCAATGAGATAGATGAGAAAGACAGGGATCTACTACTAGTCTATTTTTGCTGCGTCTTGTCAGTAAATATCCTTATATGGCTTTACATTACGACCCCAAGGTACCATTTTCATATTCATTTTTTGTCAGATTTATATTCACTTGATTTACAATGATATTTTTAAAGTTTAAATATACGCAAAGGTTAAGTTCAGCAATATTTAGCACACAAAAACATCAAGCATTTGAATTACTAAGGAAATTTACACATAAACATACTGACCTTATATAGTGGTTATTTAGGCACATCAATACTTGGTCGCAATACTTGTAGTTTTAATTTCATTGTACTCATTTTCTATCGCCAAAAAAGAAACAGCCAAATTTTCAACTTTCTCCAGGAACAAGATACAGGTATAACTATGTAGGGCTATGTAAACAGAGTGGGCTTCGCCTTTTTACAACAAATTCGAATGGATGACATTTGTAGTTGAGAAAAACTGGAGAAAGATTGGATTCAAAGCAAATCCTGAGAGATCCTGAGGGTATACATGGCTGTTATGTTGTACTTACTCCAATTTGATGTCTTTCTCAACACTCTCAACAAGTTCATGCCTAAAAAATAAGGCTGGTGTACCTTAGATGAGGCCAGACTTCTTCTCATGTCCCGTCGGAAGGTTGTTGTACAATCTACAACATCCAATCCTACCAAAAAGAATTTGGTATTTCATGAGAAAAATTCATAGCGAAGCAGGACATAACTCAACATTGAATGGGAAAGCATGAGGAAGTCGTTCATGGGCAAGTATTTCCGTAAATCATTCCAATTTCTCCGTACACTTTACTGCCCTTTGCTTCAACTTTCTTGAGCTACGGTGTAGTAAATCTATACAAGATGATACGGATAGCATGGCCATATATGTATAAAACGGGTTGTGGCTTGACTAAATATATTCTCATCTCTTCGTCCCATCTCATCTGCCAAAGATTATGAAAATTTACTTAAGCAGATGGTTGAACAAATAAACTAATTAACTCTTTCTTTAAACTTTTATTATGTTTTGTTAATGAAAGTATGAAGTGTTCTTTTTTCTATTTGGATTGAATACTGAGGCAGTATTGTAAATACGGGGAGTATATGTTCACAAAATCACAAGAAAATAATGATGACGTTGCTTAAAGACATCGTTTCTCCGGCGAAGTGTAGAACACGGGGTTAAAACACCACCGATCAATTAGTCCAGTGGCCCATTTTAGGGAAAAGGAAGAAAGGTGAAACAAGTGTAGGTGGGCAAGCAATTATGTGGAGTTAGTGAAGAAATTCTCGCCCACACCCCCTGAAAGTAATTCTTCTTGATGTTGAGGATGGAGGGCCAGAGTTTTCTAGGTTGATGGCGACGATGGCTGGTTTGTGAGTGGGAATGTGAGGTCATAATTTCAGGTTGATTTTTTGGAGAAGTGTGGGAAAGTGAGTTTGTTTTTTACCGGAGAGCTAGTCTTAATCAAAAGAAATCCCGAGGTAGTTGGAAGAAAGTAACAAAGAAGATTCGGCCGAGTTGACTTTTGTGGTTAGCTCCTTAAGGTCCCTCCATTGCCTCTGTTGCTGGATCTTGTTTGTGGACTGCTTTCTCCACTTTCTTTAACTTCTTTAGGAGAAAGTGGTCTATCCCAAGAAATACCCAGCCAGACCAAAACCAGTCCAAACTTGCCTTTTCCTTAATTTCTTAAGTTACTTTGACTTGATTTGTGAGACTGGTTGATAACCTACACTAGGACCTAGTCACTAGGACATAATCCCATTAACACTATGCCACTGGTGGGCTAGAAAATCACGTTACGTACAAGTACCTTCTTGCAGTATTTTAAGGATGTATGGACATAATCTGGAGGACGCGAGATGACACGATCTCCTTCCCAACAGTTATAATCACACTGTTCAAATAATTAAAGGGTTCCCAACACTCCTAAATGAGATGGAAAGCAACATCTCATTACATAAACCGTTACAACCGCATTAACCGGTGGGTGTAACTTCACACCTTGGTGAAAATGATTGATACTTTTTTGTTTCACGATCAAAATCAGCGAAAAGTGGCCTTAACATCGAAAAACACGTATTGGCGTAATTGGGCGAAAGTTAAAGAAAAATGCTTACGATATTTGCGGTCTCTGAATAGTCACATCATGCATTTTATATTCAGAATGGCCCCAATAATAAATTCGGTCGCCTTTTAAAATTACAAACAGTGTCGAAAATTTCATTTAATAATCTCAAACGGACAGACCGACGGACACAACTATCTTGTAAATGGTTGCACACACTAATAAATAAATGAAACCGTTCCCATGCTGAAGTTAGCTGAAAATCACCAAATTAATTAATTCGCCCTCACTTGACGTTGGACTACTTTCACCAATTTTAAATACTTTGAGCTAAATATATAATTCAATCTAATTTGTAAGTATCATCACAAACATGGTGAACAATATGCGTTTATTGTATTCCCCACTTGAATAAAACCACGAATTATTTGCATAATTCTCTAACAATTTCTGCACATGTTTTCACTTTCTGGCTTTAGTTTGCCGAAGAAAGTTTGGTGTTCGTAGAAACCTTTGTCCCTGTGTTTGTGTTTATTAGTGCTGAGCTGTGAGTCCCGTCATACCAAGCAGTTGAGCAGAGTCAGTGGTCTAGTAACCACTACAGTGGCACTTGGCAGTTTCTTCAAATTAAGTGGCCACATTGTGCCTTAGAGTGTATTATATAAATTATTTGGTCCTGCTCTGTAACTTCAACACTAGCACTAACAGCCCGATTATTACTTCTATCCAAACCCATCCCTGGCGTTTCCTTGCTTTCACCGTTCCTAATTTAGACTTGGATGTTTAGATCGTGGTTGCTATTCCTTGTCATAGTGTGTGCGAATGGTAGCAGAGATGATTCAAGAACTATTCCTTGGTTTAGTTTGGTAAATGATATGGGTCGTTGGACGACTTTCACCACGAAAACCCAGCCAGATCCATATTTCTCTAGATTTTCTTCCACTTGCTTTGAGCAATAATGAGGATTTCCGGTAGCAGATTATGCCATTGTTTTCTCCCCTTGCTGGTGCCAAATGACTCCTTTGCCTTGAATAGACTGGACATGATGAAATATTACTACTAATACAACCAATGCAAAAGTAAGCGATGGTGGGAAATATAGATCTTTAACCTATATTTTGGCCGAAGGTCAGGGGTTATTTTAGAAGAAGTTTCACACCAGGAATTGGAGAAATCTCTATAGAATATTTATTACGAATAAAGATATTATTGGTTAATAACTTTTCACTCAACGGAGCAAGTTGACAGAGAAACGAAGAGTTGACTCCGATAATCGCAAAGCAATGCTTGTTGGCTAGTTTGAAAGTTACTTAGTCAAGAACTAATTGGACACGTCAGCCAGTTAATTGTTTGGTGTGGTTTGGTTTACTCAAGTCAAGAAACTCACGCGTTCCTAAACTCATTATTTAAGTTTGTTGGCTTGATCCCCGCAAAGTTAGAAATCGATAGATTCAAGCCAAACTGGATGGAGGAAAGTGGTATAATTTAAATGACTCTTATATCACAAGAATCCCACTCAGTCTCTGGAATAGAGGAGAGGAAATGTTGCGAAATCAGTTTGTTCATTCAAATTGTTGTGTAGTTTGTTATTATACTGACGTCGTACAAGGGATCTCAAGTGCTAGGATTCAAAATCCTAAAGACGTGGAAGAATATATACAATGAGCAGCATAATAGAGGAATGGATACCATAATTACATTGGTTAGTGGAGGCAGTATGCACCAGTTTTGCGGAGAAAGTTGCACAATTTCAACCGTCTAAACTGTAAACTGGTGGAATATCTGAACTTGTGTGGGTGGTTGGCATTGCCGTGTCTGTGGTTTACATCTACATCCATCCAACCTTGTTGCAAGTCAAGCCAAATCTAGCTTCATTTCCACCCCAATTCCCTCCGCGGCATGATAAGTGGTACAACTAATTGGTTTGGGCAATAATAAATGAGGAATTTGTGAAACTCCAAATTAAGTACGGTTCCTGCCTGCCCACTGCTTGTTTGTAAACCTGTTCCCTTAAAATAAAAGTAGTCAGTGAAAAAGTGTGTACAAAGAAATCTGTCCCTCATTTACCTTTACGGGTTAATCAGTCATGAAATTAACTTTTTACTTTACTCGTTAAAAAATGGTTAGAAAATCTTTATGCAGATTACTATTGATCACATTCAATTCGCAGGTGCGATGAGACCCATTCCTGGTATCTTTATAATCTCTATATTGCGTTGAATCGGTTTATAATATTGGATCTAATTCTAATTCAATTTACACACGTAAAATGCCATATAACTAGTTCAGCGTAAACTGCATTTTGAACTAGACGCATACTAAATCGACTAATTGTGAACTATAAAATAACTTGTGTGCGAAACTCAGTTTATGAGGATTCAAGCATTTATTTATGCCGAAATGGAATAAAACTCATACGGAGTAAATGCCACTCTGTAATATTATGCAACGGGAGAAAGTAATTCCGTCTTTGCATGGTTTAAAGTACATAAAACTCAAAGTAATTTCAATTACAATTGTATCGCAACAGCAAAGGCAAAGCAGCTCTTCCCAACTTCCTTTCCGTCTCTTGGGTTGGGTGAACTAATCTGATTAAACAGCTGACGGAGTTTAGTTGAGGTACCGGCGGTGGGGTTGGTCTGACTGCGTTGGAATGGTGTGTCCTATTCATCCACATCTGTGAAAGATTTGCATCTCTTTAGAATTTCTTGACAATTTCTCGGTTTAGTTGTTGTAATGTATTTATTACGACTGGTGAGATGAGTGAGATGAGAGTAAGAGAAAGTGCGAAACTGAATGAATGTCGAGAAAATAAAGTATGCAAAGATTGTGGGCTTGTATCTATGTATCTGCCGAGCTGGGCGTCTTTATTTCGTAATCTTCTCTAGTTGGCTTTCTCTTTTCCTCCCACATCTTTTATACAAGAAAAATTAATCGAGTTATATCTCTTTTTGAGTCGATGGAAGGGCGGTTACCGAATAATTGCTGAGAACGCGTCATTAGATGAGATCACGTATCTATGGGGGTGTGCACAGTAAATGGGGACGTGATATAAATAAATTTTTGCTTTTAGAACTTTCTCCAAACCTGGCTAGCTTACTTGTGACGTTTATATAATCCGAATTTCCTTTTTTTGGTATTTTATATATCAGAATGTTCTTTTAGAAATAACAAAATTAAAACATATCAAGTAGGACTAGTGTAAGTTGCGACATTTTTTTAGAAATAAGGCTATAAATACATTTCGTAGACGGAGAAAGTGTAAGGAGGTAAGGCAATATAAAAAAGTTAACATCTCAATCTGAAGTGGAGAGTTAGTTGACACAAAAGCTTCGAATCAAACCAAGTTAACAGTTTGATAGAGCTCCAAATTAAATTTGTTCTCAATGCATTTCTCCTAATTCCTACTTAGAAAAAAAGTTTTCTTTTTACACTGATCAGCAAAAGGAGCCAAAGTTTTTTAGGATGGATAGTAAGTGGACCGTGCGTATCATTTCTAATGTCAATTCAGTTGCCCACGCGAAAAAGTTGTCTGCTTTTCAAAGAATTGTATGTTGCTGGTATTGTTACTGTTGGAAAAAGTTGAAAATAGGATCAAGTCAACAAAACACGTTGGGGCTGTGTGCAAAAATCTCGTGGTCCATGGTCCACATCTTAAAGTGTTGTCTTGTGAAAAACGCGATCCATTGCAGGTTTTTTTTTTACAGATTTCAAACACAAGGAGTACGCGTATCGAATTAAAATAGGTTGAGAAAATTCAAACTTAAAAAAGCAATGAGACTTCAGGTAAAACCCATCCATTCAACTATCTGTATTTTTAGAAACTGGAATGGTGTGGATGAAAATTGCGTATAAGATGAAGCCAGTCAGAGAGTGAAGAAGTTCAATGAATGGCTTAGTTGGTTAAGATGATCCTAGAAGAAGAGTTTTGGACAACAAAACAAAATGAAGAGCACTTGAGTGAGTGTCGTGAAAAAAGTGGTGATGGACGGACGGACGGATGAACAACCAACAGACATTCACTCGTTGGTTCGCAAATGGAGAAAATAATGGTCACTTTAAGTGAGTTCTTATCAAAGTTGGCTTTGTTGTCCATTGTCAATGGAGTTGTCCGAGTGAGCTTCTTTTCATTCTGGCTCAGCCACCGTGCTCCAAGTTCTAAATTCTCTGGACTGCACCGCACACTCGGCCACTTGCCACTCAATCCACTGGAGAAAAATCCGTCTAAATTGAACAAGTCGAGGAAAAGAAAAGAAATGAAAACCCTTGAGTTGACCGAAGAGAGATAAAAAGACCAGAAATGAAAATGAAACTGAAGACGAGCAACAACTTAAAAAGTAGGTTTCCATCATCACGTGGGATGACCCAATTGTAATGTATTTCCACGAATCAAACGATCCGATAAGTTTAATTCAATAAAGTTTCAAAGACATTCCGAAAACTTTGAAAAATAAATTGGCTTCCGAATGAGTAGCAATTGGTCTACGTAAGGGTGAGCTCAACTAGCAAAATATTTTTAAAATGTAGGCAACGAAATCTGAATAGAAAAACTAGACACTGTAGGAAAAAACATGAAAGTTTTAAAGCAGATTGAAATATATTCCATCCACCAGAATATGCGTGTGTACCACTAGATGGGTAACTTTATGCCTGTCATTACTTATTCATCTTTTTCTAGAGTATTTAACAATTCGAGTCAAATTATCAATAGGTCGACCAACATTTGGCATTGTTTGTCGCCTTTTCCTCCCAAAGAATTGAGGTTTCAGCCCAATCCAACCCACCTCTTCACTTAAGGACCTATTACAACCCTTAATCCTCATTCAAAGTATTCAACCGTTCACTGCTATTCCATTCACAGGATTCATCTGCTAATCCTCCAGCAACTTAAAGTTCAGCTGTATCGTTGTCCTGTTAAATCGTATCGTAAACTACGGTTGATTTCAAGTTGTCCCTTGATCAAGACCTCAAAGTCTCGGTTTCATGTCTGCATCCAATCCAAGTGTGGAAACTTTAAATGTTCGGTTGAATCAAAAATATCAATACCAAAACTGAAGTGTGGGTCGGTGTCTGCATAGATTGTTTGTCAAGGAAGGCGTTTAGGCTGGTCCTTTTTCTTTTCATGAGATGTGCTTCAAGTGTGCGTTTTGAGCTATTGAGAAGTGAAAGACATTCAGAGTGGAAATGATTGTGGGACCTTTTACCACAGAAAAGTGAGAATTCTTTTCGTTTTCATTCAATCTTTTCAATTATTCCACAACCATTAAGCAAGAAAAATTATTTTACAACTAACCCTGCGGATAATATTTAGGTGTGATGTGGTTCTATTGTATGAGGTGCTTGCTAAGCAAGCCTTGCTTATTGGAGCTTCATCCAGACTTAAATACTGGAATTGAAAATAATGTCATCTGTTCTGAACCACGGTGACTTGCCATTGTCGGTTGATTTTCTGAGGGCAAAGAAACACATAATATAACATGTGCATTGGATTGGAAGCCGGCCTAGCTTGACACCTCAGCTTATTGGGATATTTACACATCAAGGAGTCATGATTTCTGGAAGCAATGTAAAGCACAATATTTCCGTGAAATCATAGTTCGTAATGTATATAAGCATGAAATTTATAGGAAATGGAGCATTTCGTTCAATAAAGTTTAATCCAAGTTATTCTATTTGTATCATTTGTATGTTGCCATAATTAATTTTGTCCTAAAAATTAGGATTATGCTTATATTGTACAGTTGAGATATGATCAAAGTGGTCCAAAAGCCTGTTTCAAGGTGATTATTTAAAACATGTCAAGAAATGTTATCCCCTACGATAACAGTAAATGGTAGCCTAGAAGTAGACACCTTGCAATAATTTTTTTGAGCCAGTCCGTGTAGTCGTAACGCTCTAAGTAAGACGGGTTTTATCGCATAAAACGTTATAACAATAAATCAAAACACTTTCCTCGCTCTTGTTCAAGTTCCGTAAAGTTATGCTTTATTCAGCGTGAAATGGTGGATGAACCCAGTTACATATAATGATGCATAGGGACAAATTTTGAAATATGTGCGACAGACGGGAAGTTCTTTTTCAGGATTTGGTGTGAAGAGATTACTTGACCCCATGAACAGACAGTATCTACCTCATTCCCTCACCGTACTTTGTCCAAAACATTTGAACTTCAATTTATATTTTTATACTTATTCCGCATAAAAAGGAATATTCACATTTCATATGAGAGCTTGAAGCTGCTCTAAAAATACCTGGAAATTTGCATTCTTCTTCCGTATAAAGATGCTAAAACTGCCTAAAATGGAGTCGAATGATTAAGTGCAGTGTAAGGGGGCCCGGTGATCGTAAAGCCAAGACCAGTTAAGGACTCTCACTCTGTCTAAAACCCATCCCAATGGATTTCACTCTATACCATTTTACTTGGAAATGCTCCATTAATTCCATACGGACCAAACCTATCTTTAAGCAAGCTAGCTACCCTTTTCTTGGAGGTAAAAGAAAAATCGCATCGTTCTGCTCGTACTATTGCATTTTTATATTCACCGACCCCAATGGCCTCCAGCTATTAAATAATTCTCTCAATGATAACGATGCTTTCTCGATGTGCCGAACTCAATCCTAAGGACACAAATCTGGTTGCTAATACTAACCTCTCGGGGGTTTACTTCTTAAGCGTTAAAGTCTCCGTCTGTGTATGATGCATTCATTTCCTTCTCTTCCATACTTTTTTCAGCTTATACACAGCCTCCAGTCTAATTGTAATTCTAATCTAATGGGCGAGAATAAAATGGGGATAATAATAATCCAAGCCAACCCAACCCAACATCATGACACAAACTCGGGTAACTGTCGAAATATTACAAAAAGATTCATTGTGGCAAGGACAAAAAAGTTGCAAGTCTTGGAGTTGTCTTGGAGCAAGTTGGTTTTGCTTGCTTTCCTCCTTTTTTCAATCCCTCTCTCTTGAGACAAATTGCCGTCCATTCCATTATCCTGGATTGTATTTGTGTTTGATAAATATTCTTGAAATTTACTATGACAAGATGAAAATAGAATCATTTTTAATAATAAATGTCACCTTCGAGAAGGACCTAAACCCTTGCAAAATTGCATATTTTGTAGTCAAGAAGGTGAAATAAAACAAAAGAAAAATGTATTTTACAAAAACAGGAGCTTCCGATCCAACAGATTTTGTGTCTTCCAAGTTTGCAATTAAGCAAACGCACCAATCTCTCGTCTTCCCTTCCACCATTTTCAAACACAACCAATTCCATTCAAGTCATAAAAACGTGTAAAAGTTGTACTGATATCGCCATCGGTGGGTGACACTATGCCAAGATAAGGAAGCTCTCTCAGTACACCACACCACAGTAGAGACTTAGAGAGGGGAGTAGAATGGGAAATAGTTGGTCGCAGGGAAAGTTTAGCCTTAAAATTTCCAAAGTTTGTTTGGTTGGATGGATCGGTTGGTCCAGGATGAGGATAGCACTTAAAGTTTTGCTCCGAAGTGGATCTAAAATAAGATCTTTTTCAATGGGAGAGAAATAGAATAGAGGAACAAGTAAAAAAACCAGGAAATAGAGGATTATGTTTTATAAGTATTACTCAAAGCAAGTGACATTTATTCTTCATGTTCATCTTATCTTGAGCATTCATCTGATTTCGGCTACACTTTTTTTATTTATTAGTAGCTTGAACAATTTATGTAAAGGTTGTGTGTGCTTGTCCGTCCGGGTTTCCTTTAAAATATTTTTATTGCTAAGAGGTGAAATCATTTTTATAAGATGGTTGTAATCGTCCGTCTGTTTAACACTTGCAGGGCTAGCCTGAAAAATTTGGGACTATGACAAATTTTGATTTTACTAGCAAACTGAAGATACTTCTTAGATCTGTGCTAAAGCACTCTATTTTCTTAAACAGTTAAAGGAAGGTGGTGCGGTTGGTCTCGTGGTTATTTATTGGTGGGGGATTTGTGGTGTGGTCAAACAACGTTACACCAAACTGCTACCATTCCTAGTCTTTGCATAGTTTTTCATTCGTACCCCTATGACTGTAGTGAAACCGAAATAAAGATCACGATCAAGCATTTTGACAAGTCACCGTAATACAATTGATAAAGCGAGTCGAGGGTGCTACAATCGTACTCAAACAGTTTTGTGTGCCTCGTTTTGCTTGCTTACCTAGACGAATTTCTGTTTTGTTTGATGTGAGTGACTTAACTTGAAGACTCACTCATTGTGAGGGTTGTTGGGGTACTTGTATTTTAGGGTGGTTTACTTTAACTTGGCGTATTTCAATGGTATACTCAACGACTGCAGTGCTATCCTTATTTGTTGGTTGACTCGAGTGTGCAAATTTTGGAATCGGAGAATTAGAACCACGCGTACAATATATGATCGAAGTATGGTCGTTTCATTCCTTCAAAGTCAATTCCTCCGTTGTGAAATGTTTTGTATTCTGTCAGGGTTTGTTGACACAAATTATTTGCTAAATGATCAAGAGACTTGGACAAAGGACGTGATTCATTCTCAACTTTGTTCGTAGGAGAAATTGAAATCAAATCAAAACCTACGACTTACGACACAAGTCAAATAATTTTGGTAAATTGTCAGCATGGAGGAAATATAACAGACTACACTGTACTGACCAAAGCAGATATTTCTCCGACTACATTTGTTCCACAAAATGCACTTAACTGCATTATTGATTCTGTAAGAAAACGCTATAACAGGAAATAAATGGCCGTGGTTTCTTACTTTCAGATTTAACTTTTCCTTTACAGAATTTCTATACAAACTTTTCCTTTACTCCAAATAATATGCAAGATTAAACAAAATTCACCAAAATTAAAAGCTAGAGAAAACGCCTAAAACACCTTAATTCTGGACAATAATGCAACAAGAGTCTGATATGTACTCCAGCAAGTGTTTACAATAACAGCAATGCTTCCACGGTTCACAAAACCTAACCACAACTTCACTTTCCCCAAATTTCAAACAAGTCAAAAACTCCAGTTACACAGCTCTTCATTTCATGTCCTCCTTCTCAAGCTAATGATCTATCGCATCTCGAATAACTTGAGATTTGCTTTCCTTCAACGATGAAAAGGACGACAGAGGAAGTTGGATCGGAAGGAAGTATGCGTTCAATCTTCAAGTTGACGTCAATACTTCAATAAGCTAAACCAAACTGAAAACCCTTGCCCTCTCCTGACTGCCTAGTTGGAGTCATTATCATCAGCTTTGGTACTTCCTCCATCATGTAAATTTGGTTGTAACAGACTTCTGTCTCAAAAAGCAAATCGTTAGGTGTTGCAAGGTCCACGATGAAAATCACTTCACGGAGGTTAGTTTAGTAGAAATGTTGAGATTATGTTGTACCGACTCACCTGGCAGAAATTCATTAACTGTGGGCTGAACAGTTTTGGATATTCCAAGCGACAACAGTGACAAAGTCTGAAATTTAATTTAAATCATGGTTGTGGCTTTGTAGAGTAGATTTTTAATAAAAGTTGGAGCATGCCAAATTACAAACATGACGGTGTTTTATTTGGTAGCCAAGTCGCAAATTGCGGCTCGCAAAAAGATAATTTATTAATTGCAAAAATGATATTCAAGTCCAATGTTGCAAGGATTTTTCGCTAAAGTAATTGCGGATGGGTGAATCACTTTCACAAGTTTCGGTATTTTGTGTGAAACCCCTAATTACTTATTTTTTTTTTTTTTTTTGAAATCGTAAGAGAGTGGCCCATTCTAGCCACCAAACAGAAGGAAAGGGAAAGCTAGATTTTCTCTGAATTTGACAATTTATGATAATTTCTATTCCCGCGTGGCAACGGATTTGACGGTAGTTAGTAAGGTGTATGCCATCAGCATTGCTTTTTCCCTGCCACCCATGCATTGAAGAGAAGACATATCAACAACAATAGAATGAATCTGGAAGATATTTTCTTTGCAGTGAAATGCTATCTTCTCGTTCCAAATCGTTAACTACGAAGATTTCTGTTCTGTTTCTCAGTTTGTCCCTCTTTCGTTTTCCTCTGGCTTTTTATGCAAATTTTGACAAGTGTCATGAAAGTGAAGAGAACATTGAGGGATTCAATTGAACAGAAGGACATCAGCAAGTCGGATGATACTCAACGAAATTGACATTACATCACATCACCACAAAAAGTAACATCATCAAGGAACCCGTTTCTTGTCGTCATTATTCAAATCAAACTCTAAAAATGAACCGATTTAACCAAGAGCAGAGCGGATTTACCGAAAGGCTAATTTTAGCAGACTTGCATGTGTATGCTGGAAGACAGGGATTCCGAATGGAAAGGAAAAGATGAGACCAGATGATCGTTAGGAACCGACTTTCTCATTGTTAGTCTAAAGATAGATGTTGTAAAGAGAGAGGTGGTAACGAAGCAGAAATATTCCCCGTCGTGAAGCTTGTAGAAGACAAATTTCAATAGTTTTTTTTAATAACAACACATTTTTGTCAGTTGTTTGCATGTCACTTGGTCGCATGAAACGCGATACACATTGAGTTTGTATTTGGGCAGAAAATATCTTGTAGACACGGGATCATGATTGTTATCACCATAACAGAAGTTCAAGTTAGTTGTACGGACGGCTGATGAGTTGAAGATTAAATCAATTCACAAATTAGGAAATTCCTTAAATTCAAGAGTAATTAATACCAAAATACTTCTGAGAGCACCGGAATCGGTGGATATTTTACAGAATATTTTAATTTTGACAGTTCCAGCACCCTTCATTGAAATGAAATCTTCAGGTTCGTTGCGAACAGGTCGAAGCACAAAGTAAGGCATTGCATCTGCATGACATTGCCAACCGGTATCTATTTATCTTAATCCCGCTCATGCAAAGCAAAGTCATTCAAAGCTGGCTTGCTTATCACCGCCAACAGTTTTCCGTTTGGTTTAAATATTTCAAACCGTTTTGTATCATTTACCATCACGACTACTTTTCATTAGTCAAACATTTCCAACCAACCAACCAACCTGTGTATTTTATGAATACCGACGAGCCAGAAAAGCCGATATGACTTGGTTAGGAAAGTTGTTGCATCCTCAAGTTAAAGAAGATGTGAAGAACTATCTTTCTTCTCTTCCTTGGATGGATCTGTTCTTAAACCGGACGGACAGGAAGATAATGGAGATAATGGAGCCAAGTGAGAGAAGTCTTGGTTGGGTTGACACTCCTAAAAATAATGGCTTCAAGTGTCTAACCAAATTGAAAAATCAGCTATGCATTCATCCAACCAAGCCAATGATTTAAAGCTAACCAAAGATTGAAAGGAAACGTTATTGCATAAGTATTAAGTATGTTATTAAAGAAAATATTAAATAACTTCGGTTGCTTTGCCGAGAGAATGAGAAGTCCACAAAACGAATTTGCAGTGACAATTATACTTCCGCTGAAATATTGATATACAATTTTTGCATTCTTTGGCGCATAGCAAATAATTGACTGCGGAATAGGATTCTAAGAAATGCATGATGCTCTTTGGAAATTGCCACTGTAATGCAGCACATTAAATAAAAACGTACCAAGAAACTAATTGCATACTAATTGTCTTGTTTGAATGTAGTACAGTCTCAAACTTACTGCAAATATATTTTGATCTACAAAAAATTCGTTTGGCAGCTTCCAATCTAATCCAATTTTTGTTAAATGAATGGGTTCAATGAGTTTTATTTTTGTTTATCCAATAATTATTTTTTTTCAAGTGCTTTGCTGGACTGCATTTTCATTCTTATTTCAAACGAAACAGGCTTTGTGAAGTATAATTCCGATTTTGGCTTGACTGAGCAGAAAGTTCAGTTAGTTTTAGGTTTAGTCGCATATTTGGTCAGTGGTTGTGGTTAAAGTTGAGCCGTGTTGTGGCCAGACTTAGCGTCAAGTCAACTAACTCAAGGGAGTCAAGATGAATTGATGAGATCTTTCTTTGTCTGTGGCCAACTCGCCGTGAATATTTACTTTGGCAGGTTCTCAATTAATTTTCGTGTCATCTCAGCATCCTCCAGAGAAAAAAATGACTTCAACTCAATTTACTCCCTTTTGTGGCTTCTTTCTTCTCTTTAACCTAGCCGTACCTTGATCCTCTTCATTACTTATGTGTCCCAAGAAAACGACTTTTGAGTGCTGTCGGTAGTCCACATATAAATTCAATTCCTTTCTTACCTTTACTGCATCTGTGGGTTTGTGTCAGCTATTTTTCACCCTCATTATCACTTTATTATGTTTGCATTCATTTTTAATTCAATCAGGATTGTTAGTTGTTCGAGGGGAGAAATATTATGTGCTTCATTTTCGAAAAGTATGGAAGTGTCAACTACACAATTCAGAAGGGTGTGGGTTGTACTTTTTTAATAATCTGTTTAACTTGATTGTTATTTTTGAAAACAACTTAATTATTGAAGATCAAATCGAAATGTTCTTGTTTTTTAACACAATTTTTATATATTCGTAATTATTCGATATTCACTTAATATTACTCACTCTAAATTAAACGGGTGGGATTATAATTTTAATGGGCATTTTTAGTTTTAATGTCTCCATTCTGTAATGTCATGGAATAAGTTGACTCGAGCTAATACCTCAAACCTGCTCACGACGATTCCCTACAAAAACGCGATAGTACAATTACGAAGAGAACTTTTCAAATACATGCATCCTCAACATTCGTTTAATAGAATTGTGAGATTACTTCTTAAAACAAGTTGATTGACTTTTGCTTAAGAACACAAGTCAACAAGCACGTGCCTCAGTTTGATGTCAATTGTCAAACGTACCCAAGAAAACCAGTCAATCGAACATTACTATATTGATTTTCTAGTTTATCTCTAGACAAGTTTCAATATCCAAATCTTAGATGACTTCCATCATCCATTATACATCGGGATAGGTGGTCCTTTATCTTCAACCTTGTGGTGTTTCATCTTGAGTCTAAAATCAAAGAAAAAAACATCAGGAAAAGATCGATCTGCAGGACAGTTGAGTATGAAGATGAACAATGACTAGTTTGCATGGACGTGGTTGGAGATACCTATTATAATACGTATAAATTTGACCGGCTGCCTACCCAAACCAGCAGATTGGCTTTACCCCCGGTCAAAGAATTGTCATAATCATAAATCTCTTTCCTCAAGGAAATGACAACAAGAAAAGCAATCTCACTTGCTGCATCCTTAAATGTATATGAATGAAAAACCCATGGGGCAAGAGTACCTAGGAGTGGTCATAAAAAAGTAAATATTTTGTAGGACACTTTCCATGAGTCATAACTATTTCTTTCATTCTACTCCATATATAATCTGTGATTTCACATCCTCATTCATGGAATTCTAAATGTCATATTGCATGAAGGTAGTTGGTAAAATATAATTATCTAGGAACAATTGTAGTTTTCGAGTATTTCATTTCACTCGTTTTAATGTGATCCTGCCCTGACTGTAAATTTGGACGGGTTTTGTATTTTTAACGCAGTGTGGATGAACTGGGTAGAGTCGGATTCGTTATTGCTTTTTAATTCAATTTAGAACAGAGATATTTATTAACTTTACTAAATACACCTCGATTCCATTCATGAGAATAAATCACTTTGCAATTTAGTTTAGTATTAATGCTGTCACAATTTGATTTATTTTTATCAGAATAGAGACACTTGAACCCATTATGTCTTCCCATGTAGCCACAAAGGACACAGCCCTGTTTATGTCCATTCCTACTGGTTATTAAAGGTTGCAAACCATTTATTCCTAAGATCTATATGCTTGTTTGTCTGTCTGTTTTTCCGTCCGTCCTTTTGATAACTCGGGAATGCGTTGATGGACCTTCATGAAATTTGGACACTATCTCGGGTTGAGTTTAAGTTGAGTCACACGGTCACGGAGATACAAAGGTCAATAAGCAAAACTAAGATGGTAAGTATTTTTGAGTGAAAATTTTACAACTAAGTAGTGAGTCATTTATCGTCGTTTTAACGTAGTCACACACGCAGTACACAAATATTTAGCTATGGAACACTATCCGCGTGTCTGAACATAGTTCAGCCTATTTCCAAACGGTGAAGCTACTTTTTGGATCTATTCTTGATAATAAGTTTTATATCGAATAA
>JAAXNX010001549.1:0-17324 GCA_036491905.1 Folsomia manolachei | reverse complement strand
GGGTACAGTAAGGTTTTCTCTCAAGAGGGCAGCAGTTTCCAGGATAAGGGCAAATGGGACAATGTCATTTGTAGTATAAGAAATCTGGTCCTGTGCCAGAAAGAGCCTAACATTCCGTTAGATGAACTTCAGAGAATTGTGTTAGAGCTGAGAGAAACTGTGAAAGATCTTAATAAAACTGTGGAGGATCTTGATAAAACTGTGGAGGATCTTAAGAAGAACCCAGGTATGAGGTTATTAAGCAAATCATAGTGTACACAAAATTTCAGAAATCACAAATCATTGATAATCACAATTTTGGCAAAACTTAAACCGCTGTGAGTGTCCTAACTAATGTAATTTTTTGAATTACCAGTTCCTCTCGGATATATTTACACTCAACTCCCCGGAAATCCACCACCGTCCCAAACCTGGCCGCAGGTGCAGTGGAGTGAAGTAAGTGGGAATTATGCTGGGATATTCTTCCGTGTTCTGGGTGGAGGTTCGGCGGCGTGGGAGGAATTTCAGGACGGAGCTGCTCCAAGGATTACGAGGATGGAGAACAGGAATAATGGGGAGGCTTGGACGAGTGCGGTTGATCTTCCTCTGGGATGGAGTAATTGGTTGATGACGGGTGACCATCCGGACTGGGGAGAGGTTCGGGGGACGCGGATGCACACTTCAAATACAGAAGTGCGTCCAGTTAATATGGCTGTTCGTCTTTGGAAGAGAGTTGGCTAACAAATTAATTTTTATTTGTCGTAATGGGATGTGATAATCAAGAAATAAATTAAATTCTTGTCAATTAATGAGTAACTGACAACTCTTTTATGGCGTTATATATCTTTGCCATCCGTTTACTTACATATTTGATAATACATTCACAACGGAGACCACAGGATTCGAGTAGTAATCCATTTGATCCGGATACTTATATTTAATGAACCTCGAGAATAAACAATGCGTCTTTATTAATGGGATTTTTGTATTTGATAAAAATTCCAGAATTAAAAACAACCTCATGTACACAGAGGAATGGATCCGTGCAGTATTAGTTTTAATGCTGAATTATCAGTTCATCATTCAACGGTAATGGACTTGTTTGTCAGGATTTGAAGTACACAATTATTAATCGAAATGCACGTGTTGGCAGGATGTAACACTCATCTTTGGCAAACAACCAATTCATCATCTGTTTGCAATTAGGCAGAATTATTTTCGACAATTTTATCTTAATGGAATTGGAGATCGTGTCAATAATACTCACTCCAAATCCTGCCACCACACCTGACCCATCCATATATAAAGAGAGACGCAAACCTTGTCAAATTTATTCCTCTTCTGCCCGTAGTTGAACCCAGATCAAAATGAAGTTATTCCTTGCTCTCTCCTTACTCGTGGCTGTCGCCTCTGCCGGCAACCTGAGTCCGGGTCTTCTCCCACGCATACAGTCCGGAGAAATGTCCGAATTCATTATTGAATTACCCCAAATAATGAATCAGATAGAATCCAATGCTGCCCTCCAATCCCTGAGTGGCGATGAGAAAGTCACGGCTCTCGTAGCGATGCTGGAAGGACTCTCCTCCTCGGCGCAGGCGCCTTTCGTTGCGCTACTCAAGGACCTTGGTCTCAGCTATGAGTCCTTTTGGGCCTCCAATATTATTCTGGTTAAGGGACTGAAGGATGTTGAGCAACTCCTCAAGTTGGCCGAGGCGCCAGGCGATTTCATCCTGAGAGAACAACACACCGCGTCAATCTACCCGGTTATAGTTGAGGCTGCCAATTTCACCAAAGAGGATTCCAGCCCGGACCAAACGGTGCAGTGGGGGGTGTCCAATATTCGATGTAACACGGTTTGGTCGAGAAGTCAGGGCGAGGGCACGGTCGTCGGGATTATTGATACGGGAGTTAATGAGGCTCATGTTGCCCTCAGTGCGGGTTATGCGGGGGCTTGGAGAGATCCGTGAGTGAACAATATTAACCAATTAAGGACGCTTACTAAATTTATTTTGTTTCTTTCTAGATATTACAGCACTGCAAGGCCAAGTAAGTTGCTATGGCAACCTTATTTTGATTTGTTTAATATTTTGTGTCTTTTATTCTCCAGCGGATCAAAATGGGCACGGTTCCCATTGTGCGGGTTCCGCGGTAGGTCGGGCAAATGGCGTCGGTTGTGCTCCAGCCGCGCGTTGGATTGCATGTCGCGGACTGAATCACCAAGGTTCTGGCAGTGAATCTGCACTCACAACTTGTGCCCAGTTTATGCTCACTGCTTCTCCAAGACCAACCGTAATCTCTAACTCCTGGGGCGGTGGGGGTGGCTCTACCTGGTATAATAGTCAAGTAACAGCGTGGCAGAATGCGGGTATTATCCCAGTATTCGCGATGGGTAACTCGGGACCTGCCTGCAGAACCGGAGGCTCTCCGGGAGATCAGTCAAATCTGATTGCGGTTGGTTCAACAACAAATTCCAATAATGCTATGAGCTCCTTTAGTTCAAGAGGTCCGGCTACGGGTACGAATCTTCTCAAACCGGAAGTTGCGGCGCCGGGAAGTAGCATTGTCTCGTGTGGTACTGGAAGTAATAATTATGCAACACTTTCCGGGACTTCTATGGCAACACCGGTAAGAATTTGGGTAATTTTTGTTAAAACAAAATCTAATGTGTGCATTTGTCTTCATTTTTAGCATGTCGCTGGTGCCATTGCTCTGATTAAGAGTATTAATCCTAGTTGGAATTATGCCAGAGTGAGGACGGCGCTTATTGATACGACAACGAAGCCTACGCTTACTGCGGCTGATAGAGCGTGTGGACTTCTTAATCCGGGTGTGGACTTTCCAAATTGTGCTTATGGTAAGGAATAAGCGACTGCTTTTGGGTAATGTAATACTAAGGAGTTGGTTTGTTTGGCAGGTTACGGGAAGGTTGATGTTGCAAGAGCGGTTGGAATGTGAGCGAATCGAAATTCGAGAGATATTTGATCACTGAATTAATTGGGGTTGTTAATGATTGAATATCGGAAATAAATCAGATTGAATTGTCACCATTTTGCTTGCATTTATTGAAGCAGTTTGTCAAAAAATAAAATGAGTCGTTAACCAATTCCCGGAGGAGTTGGGATGCTATCCGGAGGAGGCGATGGAAATGTCACCATTCCTCCTTTCATGGACTTGGCCGGTTGCGAGGTTTCCCTGTCACCACTGCAAATTGGAACATGTCTTCCATAGGATGTGGTTAGAACTACTTTCTCTCCGGGATATGGACAGTGGCGAGAGGAACCGGATTTTATACATTTTCCGTCTAAATAGAGCCAATATTTGGAAGCCAACTCGTCTTTTGTTGAGTTTTCTGGACATTTTCGGCGTTCGCAGAACGGTCTCGAGTTTAGATGCCGTTGAAAAAACCACTGGCCGAGACGACAGGGTCCCTGGCGTCAGAGGTGATTGGTTAGGATGGATTTGTGTTACATGGTATTAGCTGGACTTTTGTGGCTTACCTGATGAAAGAGCCAGTGACACATTTTACTTGGTTTGTGATACGCAGCGAGTCCGGAATTTTTGGTGCCAACTCCGAGGCAAGGATTGAATTCTGCGTGACAGATGGAAGCTAGGGATATGATTAAGAAGACGACTACGACGGAATAATGGCAAGAAGTCCAGAGTTATAAATCCTGCAGACACCGGTCAAGTTGGTTAACGATCCTAAATTAACACACCGGAAATTGGACGAGGATGAAATGAACTGAAACATTTTGTTTGAAGCCGGAAGGAGCAAATCCATTGTTAAAAATTGTTTAGTAACAATCAAGTTGAAATGAACTGTTCTCCGCTCTAATTAAAGCTAATGTGAAGAAACCGTTTAGGATAATGTGAATCAAAAATTCTTCTTTAAGATCTTAATAATTGTTTTGCTAATATTGAAACATAACACCGTTCAACCTGTATACAATTCCTGTCTTGGTATCCTTCTAATATCAACGTACTAAAGACAATTAATTAAAAAAGAGGCAAGTTGATAACTTTATCTGTTGATAATGATGCAATAGTTAGAATTCAAACCATACATGCCACATTTATCTAATAGTTAATAATGAATGGTTGATTAACTACAGGAAATGAGGAGTATCGATCCCTTCAGAAACAAGAGTTCCGCACACTGTATTCTTCTGTTTGTTTCCTTCTGCAAATAATATTTGAGCTCGTTCTTTATCAGTGAGTTTTTAACAGTATTCTATAACATTCACTGCACAAATTCTGGAGAATGTTGGCACAGAATATCCAGGTTTTGGTGAATGTTTTTAGTTATTGCACATTTCAAATAGTCCAAAACCATTCAACAGGTCCACTCTCGTCTTGTTCATTGTCGGATCAGTTAATTGAGACACAGAGCAATCCGTTAATCTTGCAAAACCTGGTACAGACAAGTTACTTGAATCAACGAAACTTTCTGTTAATCAACGATTCAGGAAATAAAAGTATTTCGTGGTGGAAGCATCCCAACTTCGAATCCAAATCGTCCGTAATCCCTGCCACGTCCTGCTCATTGACTTCAGTGGCGGGTCAAAAAAATTTCGGAGTACTAACATCATTCGCAAAATTCTGAGCCGGGTAGCAGGATTTCGGGAATCACCAACATTTATTATTTTCCAAGATCCACACTTTACTTTGCATCACGAATATTTCACTTTTTTTACTCGTCATTCTCACAAGTATGCCGTTACCTCGCCATTCATTTTTCTAACCAACTCCAAAGCTTTTCTTTGTTGCAAAACATGCACTTCGCAGTTAATGCAATTATCCCATGGCCAACTCCAGAGTTTGGTGGGATTGCAGTTGTATTGGAAGGAAATTCATGGAAATCTTAATCTAGCCCCAGTTATTCATAATACAGAGATAAGGGCTTCAAAAACGGACTGCATTTCAACGGTGGGCGCTTCGACACGGTTCCGTACCATTGCGTGTACAATATTCTCAGCCAGAAGTACAATTACAGCTATTACTTCAATTGGGAACCACTCCCACAAGACCAAATCATTGGTGCGGCAAAATTTAATTTTGCCAATAAACAAACCATAAGCGCCTTGTTTTTGGAAACAAATCCATTTCTCTGGATTGGTGCTGGCTTTTATGAGCATGAGTACAATTTCCAAGTATTTATCCCAACAAGGCTGCCAAGAACGAGCTCAATTGCAGGACTTCTCTCTCCTTTCGATGTAACCACTTGGATAGGATTCTCTGTAACTATGGTAACCAGTAGTCTACTATTTTGGATTATCTTACATCCACAAAAAGGAAAAAAGATGAAAAGTCTAATAAAAGGAATTAGTTGGCTGGTGCTAACACTTCTAGAGCAATCTGTAGAAGTCTTAAAATGCAAGCGAGGTAACCATGACAACCAAATAAAATCTAAGAAGATGACGAGGATCAACTGGTTGGTTGCCATGGGGACTTGGCTCCTGTTTGGAGTGTTCCTCATTAACTTCTACAAGGGCGACATGTACTCCTATCTCACAGTTCAGGTAAGTAGATTTAAATCTGCCGCTAATTACAACGCACCAAGTTTGTCGCTCTTTCCAGATAACGCCAAACACTCCACAAAATCTTGAAGCCCTTGCTCAACAATTTGACAAAATACCCCTTCTCACCTACGCTTGGTCAGCCTATAGGCCGCCAAATGGGGGCAGACCAATTCCCATCGTATTATTGAAAAACGTTTTCCAAGACATTTTACAAAATGAAGAACTTCTGAGCAAACAACGGGAAATGTTCCAGTTTACTGGCAAAAACATGCTCATAATTTCCAGGAACCTATCCATTTACGGAGCAATCTGGAATTTGAATGGGACAAAAATTGTTACTGGAAAACAAGAAATTTTTGCCCTTGTCGATCATGACTTTTTTATCAAACAGTTTGGACAAGTACTGGCACTTTCTGGGAAATACAAACCTGCCAAATCTCACAATGACATGGGTTTTTATACCCTGCGAATCTTTTGGATGGTGCAGGCCAACTTTTTTGCAAATATTTTTACGTCTGGCCTCACTTCCTTGGCCGAGAGTGGGATTTACTGGAAGTGGCTTACAAATTATTGGACTTTACGATTTATTCTGTTGTCTTCAATTCAGTTTAGAAAGGGAAATGAAACTGGAAGAAGACTCTCTAGTGCGGAAGCCACAACCCTGGACCAGGTCTGGGTTGTTTTTGTCATCTATTTGTGCATGGCAATGGCGTCGTTGACATTGTTTTTAGTAGAATTCAAAGCCAGAGCCAAGATATTATGGAGAAATGCTTGTTACAGAGTTTCAGAATATTTCAGGAATTTATTTGTACATTTTAGTACAAAATCTACATCAACACTTGAAACTGAGTTTCGTTATAAAGTTAGAGCAACTAGAAAGATACGGATACTGTCACTCGCCACTTAAATCCAAATATTAGTAGAAACACTGCTGCACAAATTGTAGACGCTATTCATTATTTGTAATTCTAATCAAACAAATAAAGTAAAATAATCTCAATAAATCCGCAATACCAGGATTATACTGATGTTCGTTCTGGAATTTAAAGATTTGAAAAAATGAACTGGATAATATGTCTAAACTCAGAATGGACATAAACTGCTACAAGTACTGATGTTCTGCTATTGCTGCTATTAAAATTAATGACACCTTATGTCAATACAGTAAAAATCAAGTTTTCATGAAATCCAGCAACCTCGAAATGCTCCTTGTCCATTTATTTACACTTTTTTTCATTGGAAACCATTCCACTCAATTGTTTATTAATGTGTGGGATTAATTTTCCACTACTTATATGACTTGAACATCACTTTGAAATGATAACAAGGCGGATATCGTGTAGTACACAGTTTCATCAAAATACCTGGGTTTAACACTCTTCTTTAATGGGAACAATTTAAAATTGCCTAACCCCGCATAAACACGAATAACCTTGGTCGCCTTCCTTTCTCTTACTGCAAGTTTCTTATTAAAGTTGGGATGACAATAATATTTCCAATTGTCATGTAACTTGGCATCATTCTCATATACATTAATCACCATCGGTAGCATGATAGCTATGGCGCAAGGGATCATCACAGACACCGACGGGAAATAGAGATACAACGGCATTGGGATGTGATACATTTTTAGTGTAACAAAATTAAAAAGTATCGCCATAACCGAGATGAAGAATGAATTTTAAAAGTAATTGAAAACTTAATTCGAAATTATTTACCAGTCCAATTTCTCCTAGAGTAAAATTCACATTTGGCACAGATGACAAAGCTCCAGTTTGCTGACGTCTTTCCATTGAGCTCGCGTCGGAAAAGTTGCTTTCCTAAAAATAAATGAAGTCTGGTGTATTACACGACTTGAACCGAAGTTCACTTAAAATATAAAAATGTGTTTTTCATTCCCGAAGTATAGTCACACAAATATCCGGAGTTTATCCAATACTTTGTGACTTCTCAGCCGAAGTATTTCTGGTTTGCGACGTTTATTTCAAATCCTGCTGTTTCTTTGGTTCTTACTTGTTCTCCTTGTTCTGAAGGAGGAGCAAATGTCAGTGAGCAGTAATTCCGCGTCCTTGCTAGTTTGAGGTTTCTAAATTTGAATTCCGATAATATAATTTAATTAATATTCAGACTATTGTAGTTGTTTTATTTATACTTTTCTACGAAAATGTGCAACTTATTATTATTACTAAGCTCTCTTCCCTTTTCCCAAGTTTTGGAATGGACGGGAAAATGGACAAGAAACTGGGACCAGTTGGTATTTAGCTTATTATCGTTGTCTTTGGAAAGTAGCAACTCTTTGTCAAAGGATTTTATTAAGCAGAAAGACACTTGTGAGATAGGAGTAAATAAGTAACTCTGTGGAATAAGTATTTAAGGAAATGCTTAAATGGGAAGAATAAGCTAACGAAGGTTGCCGAATGAACGTTGCACCGTTAGTTAGCTTTTTAAAAGACCTTCACATTGCCTTTTCCATTTTATTTAATTGTCAATCTTTTATCTAAATCTAGAGTAAATTTTATAATGCTAAATATTAAAACCAGGCTTGACTTTAAAAATATTATTACACTTTCCACCTAAGCACAACCTAGAAAAAGAGTTTATGTAATGAAACCTAGGTTAGTTCAACATGATTGGTTTTGTAGGCTCGACTGAATTATAATTGGAATAGAAATCACAATCAAATATTTGGCCTCATTATTAAACAACAAATCTTGGTTACTGGATTATATTTAAACCGAGCCCATTCGATTGTATCAAAGAGCACAGTAAAATAAAACAAATTAAACTTCCGTCCTCTCTCCTAAAGTACATTAATGTGAAGACGAATTCTGCTTAGAATTTCAAAATCTGCGAATTTATTTCTGATTCCAGGCTTGTTTTTGGTAAAGATGTTGTTCCGGTTGACACAAACCTTCAAGTTTAACCCACGCACCATTTTGTAACCAAGTGGAGTTGATGAAGCCAGGCAAAAATAAACAAAGGTATTGACTCAACAACTGCGACTACAGTTTGTGAATTGACTTGGGCCTCTGACTAAATTAGGCTGCTTTGAAATTTGCATGTGTAATGAATCAAAGCGTCTTGGAGCCAAAGACGAACAAACGATGCAAAGCCTGGAGAAGGTGGGTGTATCGCATAACCATGTAACATACTAAACATAGAATTTCTCCTCAAATGTTTGACTTGGACTTGACCCAATTCTTTTCCTGATAATTTACGAAATATTGGAGGAAATACTTGTTCCCATGAAAGTCATTGTTTTCACCGAACCGAATTCGTAAATACATCCTTTATTATAGAAATATTTCCATGAAGGCTTTTCGGAACCCAGTGACCGACCTTAATGCCAAACCTTCAAAGCATCACAGATTTCTGTAATTACGGTAAAGTTGTGTGAATAGGTGTCAAACAGAACAATGTACAAAAGAGTGGTCAGATTTACTCCAATTGTTGAGTGGTGCAAAAATAAAGAGTGATTATTTTTGTGATACCGATTTCATGGATCACGTCCACCCACGCTAAAGTAATGCTGGAAAGAACAAATTATGTATCAAAAACCAACAAGGTCCTCATTTTTTTAAATAATGCGCAATTCTAACAAAATATTTTGGCATTTTTAACTTTCTTCCCTGTACAGATTTATAATTTACTTTGTAATTCTTAACGAAGGAATATGTTTTACCTTAGTATTACAAAATGATTACAAAGGATTGCAGAATAATCTATGAATCCCAAAATAAATACATTTTAACAAACAATTGCTACTTGCTTAATCAAAGACCCGTGTTTTTATAGTAGGCCTTCTTTTTGGTCCGAGTAAAGCAAGTGGATCCTGTTGGTTGGGTGACTATTTGATGCGTAAGAGGTGGAGAATGAATTGACTCCAGTTGTGGGTACAAGAGTCAATGTAATCCAACCAGGATCTCAGTCCAGCTCCAATTCTGTCTCAATCCACACTCTCCTCTCCTTTGGTTTGGTCTGGTGATCTCATCAAAGTTCTCCTTCTTTAGTAAACGGTTCCATTCCACAAACCACTCTTGTCGTCTCAAGTTACCTCCTCATTTTTGACAAGTATTATCCTCCTTCTGACAGTACTTAAATTGTGACTTTGCTAATTTATCAAGATTATTCTGTTGTGTGCTGGATTTTCTTGTGATAACATTTTAATAGTTGTGAACTGATTTGTAATAAATACAAGAATAATCTTTTGGTCAAGTGGATTCATTTTTGGAAATTAAAATAATATATTGGACAATTTGGACTGCTTAAAATGACTTCATTCTTAAAAAGAATTACGTGTGGAGGATCTCAGCAAGGGTTCACTATTCTCACCATCATTCTCATTTCCTGGTGGATACAATTACAAGGTAACTCTATTTTAAGGGCCACTATTCAAATGTTATTATATTTTAATCCAGAAGGATGACAAGCATAGAACATTTTGTCGTATTGTATCATATTCCACCCAGTTATAGAAATATTCCTCTTATTTCCCAGCCGTCTGCATTTATGCAGATGTTCGAATTGCTCCAATTCTAGTTAGCTTGTGTTATGTCGCAATATTATTAGGAAACAATAAAAACCTGGCACGCTATTTGAGATGCTAGCCATCCATTTTATTGCAAAACTGGGAAGCTGACCGGTTTTAATGCGTTCACCTTTGACTCGGAAAATGACCATGAATTCGAGATACCCAGCCAGGAACAGATGAACGTAGCTCCTGTTTCTGCTTAACTGGGTTAATCATTACACAATGGTAGAGCAGCATGCAACCTTCATTTTTATTGATTAGCCTTTACTTCTTTTTCATGATCCCTTTGTTCAAAAAGGATCAGTTGCAACAAGAGATCCGTTCATGTTTTGAATTGGGCACCCATTAATTACGACTTCTCCCTGCATGCAACGTCCATCCACGTGTCAGACGGTTTATTATAAAAATGCAGAGGAAACATTATTATTTACGATATGGCTCTCTCAAGTGCACTTAATTATGGAGACAGCTTCCTCTTCTTAAGTTGAGGAAACTTTTTAATGTTATTAAGAGTGAAATAATTTCACTGCTTCTAACAAAAGCCAAAGTAACCGCATCCCGTATTGGTGACGATAGCAAGAATTAGTCACCAGATTATCGGTCCATGCTTGCCTCACCTAAAGATTACTTGAGGCAGATCCGCAAACTCAATAAAAAGGCGAGTGATTCGGAAATCCCGTGCAAACAAATAATATTTAAGACACGGCACAGGATGAATGAGACACGACAAAAAAATTTAGCTGGCGTTGGCCTCAAATGAAGGACATGTTGCTTGCATACCGTCATGATCACGGACTAACTCTAACCTGACCCAGGTATTAATAGCTAGACAACCAGCCCATGCATTTTTGTGACCAACAACAAAACAGTGAACGGCACGGAATCATTAGAATCCTGTCTTTGTCCTATATTAGAAGGAAACCCGTATTTAGCACCATCGGCCTCCATTCCAAGTGTGGACAACAATTCCATGAAAATGTTTTGGTACTTTTCCGATAAGATGTTATTAAATTTGAAGCCCTTTCTCGAATCCAATTACCACAGGATTATTATTGATTGTTTACTATTTTATTGGCTTGGTCAGGAGCGGTGAATGAATGAAATTGGAGTCGAGTTGGACACTAACATAATTTTGAATGTTATTATTAGTTTCTTACATTGACAAAAAATCTATATCAGCGTCTAAACTGATTCATGTTAAGTAAATACAGTCATTGGCAAAGGAATAAGTATTGATCGGTTATTTTGTGAATGAAGGTGACGTTGGTTTAACCAACTTGGTTATTGAATGGTACGTGATACAGGGTTGAGTTGGTTAGAGTGAGGTAATGAATCACTGAGTAAATATTATGTCATCCTGTCACCAACGTAGGCTTACCTACATGCTCCACTACACACCCACATTATAATTGGGATGTATATCGATTACAACATCGGTTAACGTTTAGGTTGGGATTCACTTTGCTTTACATGTGTACAGGTTATATGCAATCCTTGGAAAACTGTTTATGGCCAGCATTCAATAACTAAAGCTAGTGCAAAACAAAACGTTTGCCGAGAATTATGACAAGGTCATCACAAAATTAGACTTTTTGTACCCGCAGGTTTGCCACAGTTTGCAAAATCATTAAATAAAGGTAGTTGTTAAAGGAAGAGCACAAGAAATTAGCATAATTCTCAGAGAGATCAATTATTGCAACTAACCTCTCCCTGTAAAGTTTGTCTCCGGTTGAGTTTGCTTATAATAGAGGAATCATTCTAAATGTGGTTATATTAGTGATTTCAAAATATCTACGTCATATTTACCTCAATTATTTATACTGTGAATTACAAAACTTTTAGAAATTCTGTAATTCTGACTTTGAATATTTCCGGACACTTACCAAGGAAACATTGCTAATTAGAATTAGCTCCACCTAAAACAGTTGCAAAAAGATTCCTTCCACAAAAACTTTCTTTCTACTGCAACTATGGAATTCAACTTGTTAACAACTCACTCACAGTCCATCCTTAAACAAGGAAGTCCAGACATTTTTACAATTTAGCCTGGTTCACGACCGACCTCGACATTTCGTCTCATCTCACTCTGCCTCATAAAATAGTGGAGACATTGGTGAATTGGTGCAAGGAGGAACTTTCTCCGCCATCCTCACTTCCGGAGAGACATAAACTTTGTTGTAAAGAAAGCAGAAAAAAGGTTGTAGTCTCATTTCATTGCTCTCTCTCTCTTCGGCTGTCTGTCTGGTCTAGAACTGTCTGCTGTAAAGAACATAACCCACGACCTTAATCCTGTCTTATCACTCGGGATGCCGGGACTGGACCAGTTTTACAACTGAATAGGAGAGTATCGTAAAAATACTGGCGAAAACTTTACACATTTTGCACAAGAATCTTGTGACAAGATCCAGTTTTGTAGGAATATTCTGGTCTTTCTTTTCCACATATCTGAACCCATCTCGGATTGAGGGACGCATTTAATTTCATTAACTGAACCGAATTAAATGACGCGAAACAGAGTCTGATTACGGAGACTGGAGTGTTTGCGACAAAGTCAGCCAGCCCAGGAACTAGTGTCAGATAAGAGGCCAATTTACGGGACTGTTAACTGGATTGGTGGAGAAATTTGCAACTGTAAAATTACAAAGTCTTGGTCAAACCGTTGGGTGAAAATCGGAAAATTTCCGGGTCTGATCTTTGGGGAAATATGTACTTACTTCAAGAATGTCTGGTTCTAATTTATGCATCATTTAAAAAAGTTGGGAATAAAAATCACCCACTACACAGTTTTGTAGATGGATTATAGTTTAGTAATCACTGAATTTGAGGAAATGAATGCAATATAAATCAAGATTATTGGTTTATTAGTCCATTTGGATTAACAAATTTTTAAAAGTTTGTTTAGAAAGAATTACAGTAATATGAGGATCCCAACAAATGCTGACTTTTGAAAATAAATCAGTGGACTTGCCTAGTTTTATTATCATACACAAATGGGAAAAGTAACTCTGGAGTGAATACGCGATACATTTATTGTTAGCTGTGTCCTCAAACTATTTCTATTATATTGACAGAAATACCGTTAAAACCAATAAAAATTTCCCAAGATCAGCGAAATATTCCAATACACTAATTTTACTGCCCAAATTATCGTTCAACTGCAAATAAACTCTGCTCGAATTACCTCTAGTTGNAGATCAGCGAAATATTCCAATACACTAATTTTACTGCCCAAATTATCGTTCAACTGCAAATAAACTCTGCTCGAATTACCTCTAGTTGTGCATTTACTGATTTTGAAACCATGCCTCATTTCCTTTGATAGCAGACATTGCCTAAACCTTAGAATTTGCAGAAAAGATTTTAGCAAAATAAAAAATCCTTGCGAAACTGATCTCAGTTTAGATTTCTCCTTTTGGATTGCAGTCAGAAAATGAGACGGACTCGGCTGGTATGTAGAATTAAGTCTTGTTTTACTGTCACTTTATTACAGTTGAGCTGTCCTTGTCTGGAGAGAAGTTGCATTTTGCAAGTATCCAGTTTTATTGTGCACTTTTTTTCTTTTCTTATTTTACCCTGCAACCCAGATCAGATCAAGTTTATGTTCATGTTCACTTGGGAGGAGTGGTGATAAAAAATTGAGACAGAGAACAATACAAGACACAAGACAAGCCTTATCTTTTCCCTAATTTAATTCATGGGCAATGGAAATTGGCTGGAGAACAAATTTTAGTGCATCCCTTACTCTCCAGCTAGTTTACAAGGTTCATTCGTCTAATCTCGCGAATTAAATGGAAACACGTGGCATAAAAATTGCGGATTTTGTAGATTTCTTGAATTTGCAAGGTTTTCTCATCGCTTTGTCGGCTTATTAAAGTTTCGGCATTTACAAAAGATTCCTGAATTTGAACAAAGAGTGCATTTTGACCTGTCTCCCGAAATAACTTGACTCAATTTATGTCTCTTGTGTTCTTTTGCCATTTGCTAATTTCTAAAAAATGAAACTTTTCCATTTTATTAAGATCCTGGCCCCCAGTTCAAGCCATGGCCGTTAAATCCACTCAAATTACTTTCATAAACAGCCAACTTTGTCTTTTCTAGCCTCCAACTTTTCTTTTATTTACTACACCACTCGCCCACAATTCAATTAATTAGATGCGTAGGTGGTGCGTCCAACTGAGACGGAGTTAGGGGACAAGCCAAACTTTTCTCCTTTCTTTTGGCTACATTACGAGCCTTCCACCTCATTATTCTGGGGACAGGACTTAATTTTTTGACATAATTTAATTGTCCCGACTCCTCAACCGGAGAGGAGATTGGGTTGAAGGGAAAGTTTGGAGTTTATTCCAGTTTTGATTTCAATTAGCCAAAGTTAGCCTCTCCCTGAGGGAGGAGGAAGAATCTTTCGCTGCCAGGAGCCCTTTATTTGTGAGGTTGTTGGAGAATGACAAAAATGGAAGCAAGTGGGATGTGAGGGGTGATTAAAATTGTGTTGGAATTCCCTTTCCGCCAGAATTATCTGCCAGTATCCAGGCTCTTTATGGCTGGAAAAGGCAGTGTCACCACCCACGCAAGAAGTGGGTTTGTAACATAGCCTATTAATTTATTTATGGGCAACTCCACTCTGCTTTTACGCACTTTTTCGCAGAGAGAAAGAAGGAAAGGGAATTACTTCCTGAAACCATTTACAGGATGTTCTACAGCATCCCGGAGAAAATGTGGGTTGTGTTGTATCTGGATAGTATCACTCTCGTTTGGTTGGACCAGTTTTTACCAGAAAGTCTCTAACGTTGGTTAGTTGTGGATTTGGTGTAACGGAGACGGAGACTTATTTCCATTTTGCCAAAATATTCAGCCAGCCATCACCAGAAAAAATAGGAATAAAGAACATCACCTTATTATTACTTAAGACGCCAAGAGCTCATTAAATGGACAGGATAAAACTGGATAAATTGCAACCAATTGTTACGTGCATCAAATTTCACCCTTAATTACACATGTTCTCCAATTCGAATACGATTTTATTCTGCAATTTAATAAAATGCAGTTTTAATTGCTAGAACATTCTCTTAAAAGGGTTGCACATGCTGTTAAAACGGCTACAGAGGATAATTGCAGGGAATTTGATCCCTTATTTTATTTGGAGGGATTGTGAAACTTGATCTGATTACGCTTCTTGTGCTACCTTTTGCTCAGTAATTAGAGCCAATTGTGCAAAGCGGCATTAAGGTTAGGTTGGATGTTGCACAATCCATTCCACCATTTTCACATTGGGAAAAGTATTTTTATTGAGATTGAATTAATTGCAGGTGTAAAATTTGCGAAACATCTGGAATCCGAAATTTGGGTTAGCACTTCTAATTGTGTCAATATGCAGGTTGTTCCTTTTTTTCGTGTAACTTTTTTGACAGCAAAATTTCCAGTGAAAATGGATCATATCAATAACTGCAAGTAACCTCTGGACTGACAATTGCATCAGATGAGAGGAAATGTTAACAGATTTTGACCAGTTTGCAATATATCGCCTAAAAGCATGTCCACGTCAAGTCGACAGATGCAGTTGTGACTGATGTAAAGAAATAATTCAAAAATGAGCTAATCCCTGTTCAGTCCACCTTTCAACAAAACCCAACAAATTCACCTTTTATTCATTTGAATTAACAACCAAAGACTTGATTAAGCTTGGTATGGAAATTCAATTGGAAAGTAGGCAGTCAATTTCATTTTTTGCAAAAAAACGAGGCCTCCAACTTATTGATAAATATAGAGCGGAAGCCATCAAAGCAAGAGAATTGGCAGCTCTCTCATTTTTGGCTGTCTTTCTCCTCCTGCAACTGTTTGACTTTATCTAACACTGAAAGAGAAAGTAAGTAAAAGAGGGATGAAAGAATTAGGCTTTCATTTTACTGCCAAAAGAGAGAGAAACCCAGTCAAGTGAGGCCAAGGAGTTGAGAAAGAAACAAGTTGTAAAATGTCAGTTTTAGCTCGCTCATGCATTCCCAAAGTCAATTTTAAGCAGTGAGCTCGACAACACAAGTGATGTAAAATTTCCAGAAATCAGGATTTTTTGCCATTTTACAGAAAATGTCTGAAATTTGTCAAATCATTACTGGTGTCAGCCTGTGTGCATCAGCCAGTTGCAAATTAATTCGGAATTTTGAACTCGCAGACAATTTGGTGACTAAAAATGACGAAATTACGCAATTTTGCTAAGAATCAGTAACTACGGTTATCACACTCGTCACTATGAGTTTCTGTCAATTTAGGATAAATCTACAGACACACAAACTCACAACTTCAATAGCTTCTCCTACAAAGAGAACTAAAGAATAAAGAAAATTTTGGTCTTTTACTTTTATCACTGTTTTGTTTGCTGCCTTTTCTTCATTTCCTCACCCTCCAAATTGCATTTTGTCTGGGCTTCTTGGCCAGTTATTATGGAGAGATGCGGAGTCAACAAAATTATTAGTGGGAAATAAAGGAATGAGGCGAATGAAGGAAAAACCTTGCAATCATGCAACGGAGTAAATGCTGCCAATTTTCTGTTCTTCATTTTTTGCCAAAATTCAATAACCCCAATCAAATCGGCCTTCAATGACCGACTAACAGATGGCTGGAAAACCTGACTTCGGATTATGGAATAACGGTGGATTCATGTGCCAATTAGCTACCTTTCTTTCCTTAAGTAATGGACTGGGTGAACTGATAATAAATTTGGAAACTAAATTTATTATTATTATTATTTTATTATTATTTTTTATTATTTATGAGAATGCGGAATAAATAAGCTTTTGTATCAAACTACAACGAATGGTTGCAGGATTCAGAGAAAGATTCTGGTAAAAAATGCAGTTCCAATCCATAATTCCAGTGCATTACTCAGTATAATGAAACACTGTCGGGGAGACATTTGCAATTAATTGCATTCTTGGAAAAATACCTTGCATGAATTTATCATCTACGCAATTTATTAGTTTTCTGATAATGGGGCAAATATTCCAGGTATTAATTCTTGCTGTGAAAGGTTTGGATATGAACAACAGATTCTAGGAATCACTTATTATCTACTTCTTGGCAGTTAGTAAGAAACCCTGGTGGCA
Organism: Folsomia manolachei; assembly: GCA_036491905.1. Classification (NCBI taxonomy): domain Eukaryota; kingdom Metazoa; phylum Arthropoda; class Collembola; order Entomobryomorpha; family Isotomidae; genus Folsomia; species Folsomia manolachei. The sequence goes on along the minus strand of JAAXNX010001549.1, from coordinate 198 downwards.
TTTAATCTCTTTTTACATTAGCACCCATGTTTCTTGGGAACACGAATAATATCAAGAATAGTCCAGCAGTTATTTGCTCATTTTCGCCATTTTTAATCCTAATTATGGCTTTTTCTTATTTCTAGGAGTTGAGAGCGCGTCCCCAGAAGAGAAAGTGTACTGTCGCTTCAGAAATAAGGAATATTCTCCAGGAGACTC
>JAAXNX010001548.1:0-17325 GCA_036491905.1 Folsomia manolachei | reverse complement strand
GTAATGGGGCTGACTTTGACTAGAATAAAATGTAAATGGCTTCCTTAAACAAGATCGTAAACCGAGAAAACAATATCCACAAATTACTGATTGTAAACAATGACTATACACAAGTATGCATGTAACCATAAATAATCAAATATGGAGAGAATCACAATTGAAAAACTTTGGATTTGTTTCCCTATCTTTAATTCTTCTAAATAATACATAGTTCTCAAATAAATGGAGTAAAAATCAATCGAAATTACTTAACAAGAACTCCTAGTTACAAATAAGATGCTTTCACCATTTCCTTTCCCAATTTAAGATGCAAAACCTTTCTACATAGTGATTTGATTGCATGGTTCATGTAAGAATATATATGACTTAAAATAGGTTAAGAGCTAGGATTAATTGTTAGTTTAAGTAAATTTATCTGAATGCATGTGTCCGTACGACTCTCCCCACCAACTTTCTCCCTGCTCCGAAGAGACAGGAAGAGTTGAGGGATGAAATTATCAAGTAATTAGTTTGAGGTATTATCTTCCTACATTACATATTATTATTCCACGGTTAACTCAAAACCATTGAGTTTGGGTAAATTACTACGAAACTTTGCATAGAAGATGGTGGATCTATTGTAAATTACTCCTTAATATCTGAATATAAAGCGAATGCTTAGATTTCGGATATTATTCTGATCCTGCAATTTTAAAGAAGGAGCTATTAAGCACTTTTAGTGTGTATTCTCACAATTAGGGGTTAGAATGCCAAAACTAAGCTTGATTTCGTATTAGCACCCCTTCAGTGCCTCCTGATTTCCTAGAATTATCTTCAGTAATTAGTCCTTGTCAAATTTATGAATATATCAACTTCCAAACATCCAATGTTCTCCTACTTCATAAACATTTTGCAGTGCAGGTGCAGCAACATTTTTGTAGTTTTCTTGAAAAAAGTGCAAAAACTAAGCGAAGCCTTAAAAATTCGGATCAATTAAAAAGTAGACAAATAGCTTGTCGTGTAATACAATTTAGCTAAATACCAATTAAATCCCGGACAACTAGTTCCATAGAGTTTTAATTTAAATAAAAAATAATCAGTGTCCAAAATATGTTCATTCGTCCATTAATGTAAAAGCTTTCTTATTCTTAGTTTAGATTGCAGATTATTAATCATTAACTCTTTAATTTCAAATTTCAGACATGCTCGTTAAACCCGGAACTTTCCTGATAAGTTAGTTTTCCATTTTTCTAAATCTCCATCCTTTCTATCTTACTCTGAGAAACTACTTGATTTGATTTCCCGTATTATAATTAGGAGTTTAACCCCATTCAATATTTACACTTGGTCTTTAATTTAATTGCATGCATCCGTTTTAACCCTACTTTCAACAAGTTTCTGTACACAAATGAATTTAAAACATTTTAATTTACATTAGGAACATCAGCGTTGCTGTTTTGTGATTGATTTTGTTAGTTGTAAAATAAGTATTACTAAAAATTAATGCTAAAAACGGACGTTTCCCCTAAAAATTGCCGATTGATTTAAAACCAAAGCCATTTTTTCAACGTGAATGAGATCGTTACTAAAAAATAAAAGTTCTGACAGATAAAACAACTCGACATATTTTGTCATGGGCAGTTATTTTGGCTGGTGTCTACTGAATTAAGAATTGCCCACCCGGCTCTAAGTCGAATTATAGGGAAAATACTAAATAAAACTTTTTAACTTATTTCTAAACCCTACCTAGTGCAGTAAAGCCATGTAGTGCGTGTATTTGCATATAATTTATTACATCAAGTAACCATTATTTGCACGAGTATATGAGATTCACTTTCTCCAACTTTGCCAAGAAGCTTTCTTCAACTTCATTTGCTGACTACATAAAACCACTCTTCTGATTTTTAATCTAACCTAAAGAGTGAATTACTCTCTCTAAATATTCTGCTATGTATCAGTGTATGTTAATTAATGATAACTCTGCTCCTCCCATGCCTGGCTGGCTGAGTGTTTTGATGAGTATGCCCATTGAGATTCTTCCTTTACGCCTCAGTTTCCTTTAAATTGTCAAAATACTCCATCAATTGGTCGTAGTCCATGTCCAGCTTCACACTGGAATTGAGATTTTGTCTCGCACCACCCTTTAATTTGTGTCCTTGTCTCGCTGCAACGGCAGAAGAAGCCGCAGCCACGGTCAAAGGTCGTTCCACATCATCCTCATCCAATTCCGACTCTTCATCAATATAAGACATGGGATTCCCAACGATATTCGGTGGTGGTCGAGCCACTGGGTCTCGTTCCTTTCTTTTCTGCTCCGGAAATTCAAGGAAGGTTGTCGGATTTGGGAGGTTATCTGAATTGTTGACTCTACCTCCACCCTTGCTGCTACTCTTACCACCTAAGTTGCTATTATGACTATTAGAACTAGACTTGTGGGAGGAAGAGGAGGACTTTGTGCTGCCTCGTTTGGAAGGTGGTGGAGAACTGGAGTCACCACCCAGTGGGATGTTTCTATGAGGTGGGACTGGAGGTCGATAATCTGGACAGTCGCCACTGCTAGATGAGCCCTGAGGACTGGAAACGGTGTCACGAGGAGTATTATTCTTACTCTTTTTGCTCTTGCTGTGACTACTCCCACCCCCTGAAGAACCCTGCTCCTGTTTCACGGAGAAGGTTGAAGAATCAATCGAGTTAGAGTTGGAGTGACCAGGTTTTGGTGGTCGTGGTGGTGGACCTCCAGAAGAACTTCGGCCATAATGTTGCTGATGTTGTCGGGATGATGAACCCGGAGCAGATGAGGATTGTGGGGTGGAAGGTGAAATAATATTACCACTCCCACTGCTTCCGGGTTGCTGCAAACTTTCAAAGTTTGGATTGGTGATGATACGAATTGGATTGTTGCTCGGATTTCCAAGGAGTCCTCCTCGATTCGTCCCACCCGACAGTCCAGGATGTTTGTTACTATCCAGGGAAGGATGTAGGGCAAGAGAGGCTCGACCCAGCCATACCCAATCATGTGCATTTGTCACACCTCCACCCCCACCACTACCCGCTACCAGCCTTCCGACAGTCCAGGATGTTTGTTACTATCCAGGGAAGGATGTAGGGCAAGAGAGGCTCGACCCAGCCATACCCAATCATGTGCATTTGTCACACCTCCACCCCCACCACCACCCGCTACCAGCCTTCCAGTACCAACACCACCTCCACTCAATCCAAATCCGGGATGGGTGTGGTGACCATCCATCTTAAATCCCATCAACTCTTCCGACGAGGATATCTCTCGTTTCTTGACGCGAGAGGCGTAGACAAAGCAGGATGCCACAAAGANCAAATCCGGGATGTGTGTGGTGACCATCCATCTTAAATCCCATCAACTCTTCCGACGAGGATATCTCTCGTTTCTTGACGCGAGAGGCGTAGACAAAGCAGGATGCCACAAAGACGAGGATTGCCACACTAAATACTCCGAGAAGAACGTACATTGCAATCTCTAAAGGAGTGTTGTGGGCTGCAAAGGTCCATCCTTTGTCTGGAATGAAGCCAACGGTAATTGGACCAAAGTGTTGGGATGACATGGATGCCTTGGAGCTGTCATCTTTCAATGGGATCCCGGTAATGTCGTTAGAATTTGTGTTGTGGGATTGAGAGGATTGAGTTTGTTGGTGAAGAAGGGAACGATGGGAAGAGGAACCTTCTTTATTTCCTTTTCTATCCTTTCTTCCATTCTTTCTAAATGTTTGCTTGGAATTTCCAATATTCATCCCGAGATTGGAGTCATTCTGCGTAAATTCGGAGCGGGAGGGGGTAGCCGTGAAATTAACTTCCACCGGAGCAACAGCCATTGATAAAGGAGTCGAGTGGTGGCGATGGCATTGGTCACTCAGTTCCAGAGATACTCTGTTGATTGAAAAAAAGACAGTTGATTAGTTTACTAGTAGTAGCTAGGAACCCACGCATTCTGCTAGAAATCTCTCAATTACGCTGGTTTCTCGTAAATCCGTCATCTATTTAACTTAACCTTCCAAACACCATTCCTAATGAATGCTACCTCTGTTTCTAGACGAGTTTCCATTCCCAGTTTTCTTAATTCCTCCAGAACTCATCCAAATTTTGAACTCTTTCATTTCAAGAGATGCAAGTCAAGTCATTAAACCATCACCAGCTCTAGACTGAGTCTCATCTATTTCATAATTTATAAACGTCACTCACTCCCTGACTAGCTTTCCTCGTTCACTCATCATCTCGTCTCATCAGTCACTCAAGGATTCCTTCTTTTTCTCTGTTTATGACATGACAAACTTAAAAAAGACTCAAAACTCTCCCCATCTCAAGAATCTTAAACCGTCCTCCTCACTTTTCTTTAATGTTTGTCATCTTCCTGCTTCCGTCCCAAGTTATTAAAACCAAAGGACACGGCAGACAGCCAAGAAAATGGGAGGACAAAGACGATACTGTCTGAATTGGGGGAGAAAAAATAATGAAAAAAGGAATGGCTGATGGTATTCCTTCAATTTTCTTCATTCTGACGAAGAAACAGCAAAGCGACCTATCCTTGTGGAGATGAAGATAATGAAAAACTATTCGGTTTCTATCTTGTCCGTGTTCTCCTATCTTTTCCAAAATATACAAAACCTTGACATTGATTTCTGCTCCGTAAATTTCCAAAAATATCTCGTATTCTTCAGCTTGCTTATCCATTCAAACTCCGACTCACCTCATGATGGGACCTTCACCCTCACTGACAGCGATGATTCTTGGGTATTTAGAATTCTGGATGGGAGGTAACTCCACCACACTGGGTTCCAAACTGTCCACGGCCAGCACATAATTCTCCTTGTCAATCTCATCCAATTTTATCCAAGTGTTGTCCGAGAATCGGAGTTTAATGTCCAGTAGAGCTTCCTAAAACAAATCAGTAAGTAATTTGGAGGCATAATTGTCTCTAAATATATTTCGACTAAACATTTACAACATTTCCCACTGGTGGGTATTCTAGCAAATATTGAGAGGGGAGGCAATACTACCATAAACCCAATTAATTATCCGAACTATACCTCTCCCCCAGAAACTAGAGGTGATTTAAGGTAAAAGCTACACAAGCAAGGTGGGCCAGTGCAATGTCTCCCTCATCTCATTTCTTGGCTTGACTTCATCCATTATTGGAGCCAGCCCAAGAAATTATGGAGAAAGTGAGTGCATCAGGAAATGAAGAGTGATTTGATTATTTTCCAGCTTTCATTGCCACCAATGCAACACCCACATTTTTGGTCCCATTTATATTTTTCTTGGCTCCTACTATTTTATGGGTGGACTGGACACTCACTCAGAATGACCATAGCTTCTTCCCCTCCGCCAATAAATGGTGATGGGTACAGGTCAACGTAACATTTTTACATGGACCCAGGAAACAAATTGATTATTGATCTTTTCTCATTCTTCCTGCCCACCCACCAAACCTATCCAATTCCAATCCAATCCAATCTTCATCCCTTCCCCGAAAAAGCAACCTTTGTCTCCTTCCTATTTCCTCCCTCACAATAAATGTTTATCCATCCAAGTGAAAGCAAAAAGTTCAACCTTTCTTAATCTTAACCACAGGATACATTCAGCAAAAAAACGCGTTATCCACACACCTGATACTTGGCAGAGAGTTTGGACGTCATCGTGGTCTCAGCTACGAATTGGTTGTCCGAATCCGTATCTGGAAAGAGGGACAACTGCACCCCGGAAATGACTTGGACTTTCATGCCAGAAATTGAGACTCGTTCGTTTAAAACTCGGATTTCTTTTGTCCCCAAAACACGTCCGGTTACGGGTGATACAACCTGGAAAAGTAAAAAAAACACACGGTTTAGTTTTAGTACTTGGAACGGATACATTTTTACATTTTCTATTATAACCATCCTAGGCTGGGTAACAATAAAGCCTGAAATTAAAAGCGGAGGGTGGAAAACTGGATCTGAGTGGATTTAGGAAAGCTGGGACTTTCCCTGGGTTTATATTCACCCACTGAATGAACAACTGACAGACAGAAAAGTTAAGGATGTGGAGAAAGCGGAGGAGGAGGAGATAAACCGGGCCAAAGTGGAATTTAATCCGTGTGTCGATCACTTTGCTGCTTTCTTTTTCCTATTCACTCATTTCAACAAAGTAAGAATACGAACAGAAAGAAGTTAGGTGGAAAGGAGAAAGTTGTGGGATAAGCCAAGTCAAACCATAACAAAATTCAATTTCTATTTGTACAAGGTCTCAGCCTCCACAAACAAATGGGAGAAAAGAGTAAAAAATTAACATCCTCAACCAAGAAATGGCTATATGTGTGTCGCTTAACAAGACACGAGTATTAAATTTAACAACGCTGTCAATGAGCAAGACTTGCTAAACAAGTAAATAATTCCACAAAAATTAACAAACACTCCAGAATATTATCCTCAATTTAAGACTGACAAAAAATACCAATAATGCAGTGAAAGCACAGAAGCATGGATCGAAGTATCCAAGCCTTCCATTTTCCTCCAAGATATTAAGACATGTTTAAATACGTAGATCTCTGAAAGGGTTGTGTTTGTAGAAGAAAAATTCATCTCCGACTATTCCAATTTCCATTGCTTCCTTCCTTCCACGTTAGAACTCTTCTCCATCCCATCTGTCACTCACTCACTTTCTCTTGACTTGGTTATATCCAAGAGATTAACCTTTCAAATCTTTACCCAAGTCAGATTCAACTCTTAACCTTGCCTTTTCCAAAAATTCAGTTATACAACTCCCAAAAAAAGATGAACTTAAAACCTAACAAAAGAAAGTAAGAAGAAAGCAGTGCTCAGCATTTGAGAAGGATTTCACTTCAGCCTCAGCTTTCAAATGATTGACTGACAAACACAGTCTCGCCCAGAAGGAAACGAATTTAAGTTTATAATCCTAACGCAGACTGGAGAAAGTTATCGGGACTTGAACACAAAATAAGTTAATGAACAAAACAAGGATTGAAAAGGCTCGGATTGAAAAACAACATTTCTCTCTGTCATGTCATGCCAGGCAGTGAAATTCGGGGCAAGGATACAAACAAACTTCCCAAAGAAAGTCAAGAGTAGTGAGCTCCATGAGCAGATTCTACTGGATAAGAAGCGAAAGAAATCAAAATTAATCTTTTAAACAACCAACAAAGGACTCGTGCAGTCACTCAAATGGAACGGAATGCAATTTCATTCCAATTTCAATATAATTCGCCACGGATAAGAATGAATAGCATTTCCAAAGCAGATAGCTTCAGTCCAAAATTAAAGCTCAAACAAATTTCATAGTGTCTATGCCGTAGTTCTATAACCGAGATATTTTGAGACGTTTCCTTTTCTCAAGCACTGAAGTACGAGTTACTTTAGCGAACTTTATAACTGCCAAAGTAGTCCAACCGTCTGTGTCGGGTTATTTGTATGGTTCGAATCCTAGTGTGTGTAATAAAATTAAAATCGGTGTGCTTTAATTTCAGCACTGTCAAACGGTACAACCAACTTCGCTTCTAACAGTCTGTTTCAGAGAAGCTCGGCTTGTGTGTCTGCAGGAGACGTTGCCGCAGCAGAGCGAGGAAGTTCTTGCCATTGGCTCGTCGAGAAACTGTAGACACTTGCACCAAGTCCTAAACGGTCCATTCGAAAAACATACTCTCCTGATAACCGGTAAGAAAATAAATATGTATAAAGATTCGGATAGTTGGAAAAGGCAGATTTTTTTGGCACTATTCAATCCCAAATTTTTGCATGTTGCCAAGTTTCTTTTCCTATCTCGGAATATGTATTAGTTATTCTAGCAAGCATTCTATCTGCCAAAGTAGTCCAACTGTCTGAGTGAAGGATTTGTGTCAGGTTCGAATCCTGGTAGTGTCTAACTAAATTTGTGTGCTTTGATTTCAGCATTGTCCCACGCAAACCCACAACGGAAGGCTCTTCAACAACTACGCTTCTATATTAGACCTAAGGTCGAAGCTCGGCTTGTGTGTCTGCAGGAGACGTTGCCATCGGCCTGCGTCCTCGCCAGTATGCGTGGGACCCGTGCCATGGCTCGTCGAGGAATGTAGACACTTGCACCAAGTCCTAAACGGTCCATTCGAAAACAAACTCTCCTGATAACCGGTAAGAAAATATGTATAAAAGTTACTCAGATAGTTGGAAAAGGCCGATTTTTTTGTATTTTTTGCATACTTTTGTCACCACACACATTTGGATTCAAAACATTTCTCTCGCTAAGCAAAAATGCTGCAATAAATTTCAATTTTGGGATTGCAACACCTTTTAAAGGAACACCTTTTAAAGGAACATATGGTATAAAATTACTACGCCCAATTTCAGCGTGGTTGGAACATCAGCAATTTTCTTCTTATTTTCCAAACATTTAAAAGTTCGCATTGCAAAAGTGTAAAGCCATCTTGTTTAATGAATGAATGGTTTTTAAAACAAGACAAACTACGAAACGCTGCCAAATCCTCACAAATCAAAACCTACGAAAAGTATTGTTCTAATTTTACAGCATTATGCTCTCTGCAAATTAAAATCACATTGCAAACTGCAAATTAACCATAAAACATAGTTTCAACGCACATTACAGGCCTACATTTAACGCCTCATAAGCCGACACACATTTCTGCTCTATATGACTGAAACCAATGATTTATTCCACCTATTAAAGCTCCCTTAATTAACTCCCTACTTTTCCTTTAGACAGGTGCTGGTACTGCTTGCGAGCACTTTTGTAATTCTATGGGAGAAACTTTACAAGTCAGCTAATAAAGGACGCACTCCTTCCCAAAATAACTGCACGAGCCTTGGAGTTTTGTTTTGCCATTTACTCCCTGAAAAGGTAAAATTGTTGACACAAATGAAAAATAAGTAGATTCTAAGATTCCTTGTGGTGTTTACTCCCAACTTTTATTTTTATGTTGCAACTTTTTATATATGTATCTAGAGCGTGGAGAAAGTAAAAGGAGAAAGTTGTGAAGAAGGTGAATTCCACTTGTTTCACCTCGTTCTCGTACAACTTACTTAAAATATCATCAACATCTTATCTTACCGCTGAGTAAAGTATTCCTCACCCTGCAAATTACTGAGCTTAAGGGTTCGTTAGAAAGTTAACAGTATTTTTAGTTTGTGTGTGCACACCGCAAGTATAAATCGATGGCGATGGCCTGGTTGATAGCAGAGTAAATATCTACGTGTGGACCGACACAACAAAACCCACTCCATTTATTCCTTAATGGGGCTTGATTGAAACAAAACGTGCAATTAGAGTAGAAAAGAAATCAAGCAGTAGCATGCAAAAATGTACGGAATTTTGTGAAGAGAGAACCCCAAGTTTTTGTGTGATCCTTATTTACTCTTTTATGAAACTTGGTGCCACGCTTGTTTAATGCAAGTAAGGTTTTGATTAAATTTTATTTCCTTCCTCCCATCTTATCGGGAGTTGGACTATGTAGATTTCCACAAATTCCTGTGCTCAAGCACATACCGCAAATATCTAGCGTTATTCCTAAATACAGACCAGAACCAATTGGCATTGGCACAATCAGGGAGTGAGAAAGACGACGGAACCGTCCGTAACAACCCATTTTCAACAAGTTTTAATGCCATTTATTAAGCTTGACCTACGTATTTTATTACCAATCCTTGATAAATATGTAACTTGTCGTGTTATTCAGGGCCACATAATCTATTTTTATTTATTTCCTCAATGTTTATAGGTTAGGCCTTGAAAAAGTCGTAAAACTCCGAATTTACTGAGATTCATGTAAAGTATTTTAGTAATCAAGCGGTAAAAGGTAAGGCTAACCTTAGGAGGTCACTCATAAAACTTTCTTTCTCTTAATGCCTCAATGCCATTGAGCAATATTAGCTTGCATACCAACTTTTCACGAAGAGTTCTGTAATTTACACATTTTTCTTTCTTTCACAACAGGAGGATTTTAATCTACTAAAACTTCGTTTTTTTATATTTTTTTACAAGAATGAAGAATTTATTTCTCTCCAAAAATGCGTCATTTTATACATCATTCAAAATCAGCCACGTGCACGCATCAAAAAGAAAACTTTAAGAACCAACCAACCAAGGAAAGGAATACAAATCCGGCGTCAGTCACTGGCTTATGTTGTTTTTTCTCTTCCTACATTTTCCTCCGAGAGAAAGTTGAATGCTCTTCGTGTTCGTGTTGTGGTTGGTTTGCATAAAATAAAGCCTGTTCCGTTTACTAACTGATGAATTGCCAAGTTGCATGTTTTCCTTGGATAAATAAAATGTAAGGAAATGGAAAAAGAAGGAGAGAAATGAAAGAAATTCCAAGTTGCGTTTATTGCGGAATGATTGACTGAATGCCACTTTTTTTCGTGAGTACGCTACGCATTCGTTTTCTTGTCTAAGAAAGAAGGAAGGGATGATTATTACAGAGCGTTTTTGGCAGAGTGCACAATATAAATAACACACTTTGTAAATAATCTTTACCCAAAATTACAGACAATGGAATACCGGGCAAGCAACCACTTTTCTTTTCCTTTTCTTTTCTAAAAAAACGCAATGATTTTATCCTAGCAAACAAAACAAACACGAAAGCTGTAATTCATTTCTACGCAGTCCGAGCTCATTACTCTTATTTTGAAAACCTAGCTCCCTATAACTGACCTAATTACCAGATCTTGCAAGAATTAAATCCACTCTAATTACTCAATTCTTGTCAAACTTTCCACTGCTTCGAACACAAACCTATTAATAGACCACAAAAGTTACGAAATGAAAGCCCCAGCATGAACCATCATCTTGGTATTTCCTATTTCAACCCCATGCCGTCTTCTGCGTGCAAGTGACAGGTGATGTGGAAGAAAATTGAATTAATTCGATCTCAATCCAATTGAAAGAGATTCTTGTGCAGAAATAGTGGTGAAAGTTGTTAAACAGGTAAAGTCAAATGCTGTACCTTAACTCTTACTTCTTCCTTCTCCATAAAATCTATAACGAATGCAAAATCTGTAACTCAACTATAGAATTGGATTTACACATTATCTCCTAACAAATAGGATGAAATAGTAACAAAAACACAGCCCATTTTAAATTGGATTCAATAGTAAACTAAAGAAACCCCAACAACTGGACCAATAGCAGCTGGCTTTCTCCTGGTGAAAGTCCGGAAAGATTCCCATTTCCAGGAGTTGAGTGTTAATGAGATATTTACTCAAGATTGGAGAGAGCATAAATTAGAAAACGGTGTTGAAGCATTGTTTAAGTTTAGTGGGTGCGATGAAGGAGATTACATTGGAGACATCTTCTCCATCTAAATTACCAACTGTTCTCTCCTCAACTGGACTGGAATGGTGGAAATATGGAAGTTGTCAGATCTCTTACCAACCACCACATTCTTCTCTCGCCACCTAACTCCAACTCCAACAAAGAGAAAGACGAAAGGACAAACAAACAAATAACTTTATCCATTATGCCACTTTCCTCATTAAAGTTAAAAGTATTTTGTTAACGTGTGTGGTTTATTGTAGCAGTTGGAATGAAAATAATGTAATTATCCTTCAACTTCAAAGCCAACTACATTCTTATGTTAGACTAGCATATTTTTCCATGTTATTTACGCCTTTATACCAAATTACAATGGTTATGGTCATAACTCCGCCTGGGGCCATAAAACAAAATTAGTAACCACCACACAAAAATTAAAATGCAATCTCTTACAAAATTGTAATCATAAAATCCTTCAACTTATTCATGTTATGGAAAAAGTTGCAAAGAAAACAAAGTGAAAGTTTAAACAGCCTCCAGCTACCAATCCCAGTTTCCTGGTTTATTCTCTCAATCTTGAATCCCAATAAACAATAAACAAGGAAAAAAGTAAAACTCTTCAAGTCAATCAGTTACAAAGGTTAAAGCACTTTTACTATTTATTTACCTAATCTTTTCCCTAGAAAACTTGACAATTAAAAAGAAACTTTCCAAACTTTCTCCTCTCTATGGCGGCCTCCCTCCAACAGTTGGAGTCCAACTGGGATCGTATGCATATTTCATAGTATCAAATATTGTTTCCTTTCTCATCTTTAGACTCTCTTTTATTTCCCCGTCAGCCAACTCTCCTGTAATTTGGAATGGATTTTGAACTTTCTCCAGCATCAAACACAAAAGCACCAACCTGAGCAACATGTTAAATAAATATCTTCCCAAGTTGTAGACTGGACGATTAATTAAATCAGTTGACTTGACTCTGACTCCTTGGCTATGGAGTCGCATAAATTATTTTTATGAGACTCTCACCATCCTGCCCTGCCTCCTCCTCCCTACTTCAACAAAGTATGTTTCACGTCTGCCTACAAACTAGTGTAATGTAAAAAGAGAAAGTTTTTTCATGTCCCCCAAAAGTCCTGTTGGCCTTTCCTTCCTTTCATTTTAAAAGTTGAAAAAACTCGAGAATTTACTAAAGAGTTTCGTGCAAAGGGGTCCAAATTTTTAAAATATGTGTTGCACCACCAGAACCATGTGACAAACTTGGAAAGGAAATGTCGATTGGGATCCCATTTCCTAAAATCCTCCATTTCTCCGCCATTCCTAGGTGTATGCTCCCAAGAGAGAGGTAGGAAGGTCGTAAACAATCTTTGGAATGGAACACGTCTCTCTCTCTCTCGTCGTCATTTACTTCCTACAGGAAATGAATAATTCAAATAAAAAATCAAAAGGAAAACTTGTAAAATTAGTGCCGAGAAAAAGAGAGAAAGAGTAGGACAGAATTTTTTAGTAGAACTCCCAGCTAAAGACTTGAACCATGCCATCAACGGGGTTGTAATGAAATGAAATGGGATTCATTACGAGGAAAGGAATTCGCAATTGGGGCAAGGAATTACCACAATGGACCATTCCATCCATTGGAAATAGTTCGATTGATGCTGACTGACATGAGGATGTGCTTAGAATTTAAAAAAATTCTCCCCATTGTTTGCAGACTTGCTGACTTGCATTGTCAACCTGTTCCCAATTCATTTCACAATTATTTCTAAACATTTTTCCGGGTGAAAGACCAGCAGCAAAGAATCCCTGGCGCAGTTAACAAAAATCTATGTAAAGGTGGTAGCCTAGCTTGAATTTGAATTTGAATTTGAGCTTACTCAACTCCGCTGACCTATAAAGGAATGGAGACAGCTGGAGTAAAGTAAAGCGGCTCAAAATAGAGCTTATTACACTTTTTTTCATTTTCGCCATAGAAGGAAAGGCAAGACAGCAGCCATCAGTTTAATCAGGGAAACGTGATCTTTAGACTTAACACGTCTCATTAACCAACAAGTCGGGAAAGTGGAAGGGAACTCTGGGGAACTTTTTCTGTAATTTCCGAACCCAAATGAGTTTGACGACTCTTGTTACAAGAGGTTAGGCGAGCGAGTCGCCTTTTCAGGACCACAGCTGCAGCTACTAATGCACAAAACTGGATAATTTAGAACGCCGTTCCATTGACCTCATTGATCTCATCCATTCACTGCATTTGAAATATAAAATCAAACCATGTGGGAATCAAAGCCCTTAAAAATTGCGCTATAATTCTGCAATACAAACTCTTCAAGTTTGGCCACATCATAAATGAGCTTGATATCTTGATCCCTACATATCTCATCACGTAGTATTTAACAAACCAAGGCAAATTTACATACTTTCCTTCACGCCAACCACATCATTTAAATAAAATGTCACACCCAAACCTAAACTACTCCAGAGTCAAGATCACAATTATCAAGTCTTACCAAGTACTCTGGCATGCTCGCAATTTAACAAAATTATTCTAGTCTTCTCCTCTTACTTATAGAAGTTCTCCTCTTCGAGAAGTTCTCTAAGATAATAAATTTCTGTAAGAAACTCAACTAAGGTGAGACACCGAACGAGAAAAGTCACCTTCTCCCAGCAATGTTGATCACTAATCCATATAAGGGGTGAGATTTATTGTCAACTTCACACTAAACCTGCACCGTAATCCCTTAGCCACCTCTTATCAAGGCCGCACTAAGCTGAGCCACCCATGTAACTGTGCTGCCACATTAATTACGTCGTGATATAATATCTTCATCTCTTAATCTCAGTCTGTGTGCTTCATTTCATGGTTGGTGATAAGGAGAGATGTACATGTTGTAAATTACTTTCAAGAAAATGCTAGCCATGTTTGTTAAGATAATCATCTGGGCGGAACTATTTGCTCATTTAGTAAAATAGTTTAATCACAAACCTGGATTTCCGTCCTTCCCGGTCCAACCCCTTGAATGGCGGGTTGAAGCACCCTTCATGACGGCGACAAGGGTATCGGAAACCCTTAAATAGTCCGACACCAAGTCCGTTATCTTGAGATAAGTTTTCCTCGAGATGAAGTAAGAAGTTCGACCGGAATCTTGATCTTGGGCCAAGAATCGACCATATACCTGGAAAAAGTAAAGTAATTCTGAGTATATTGATTAGGCAACAATCTGTCACAATGTACGCCAAGCAATTCGAAGACTTGACTTTTAAATTAGGATGAGCAATTGGTACCTTAAAATTGGAACAATATTCTCCATAAGTTCATCTACAACTCAGTTTCAAAATCATAATAACACACCGCACCGCTACAAATTGTTCCAAATTCTTTTCCACTTAATATTACAGTCATTTTATTTAGTGCCCCATCGTCATTTGAGGAGACGTGGTGAATTAAAGGAATTGACCACTCAACAATAAAAGGGAATCACCACTAAAACTTTCCATTCCCATTCCTTTCTCCATTAGTCAGAATTGAGTGCTGGTAAAAGTGGGCCGAGCAGAGTTTTATCCCATCCCATTTTGGAACAACTCTCATTTTGGCAGTACAGATTCTGTACACGATTCCAGGTTTTGTTTTACAGTTTGAAGTTTTGGTTTGGTGAAATGTCAAATTGTTCTGTGGCTTGGAGTTCCAGGATTTTTTTTGCAAATTAAAACTACTCATCCAACTTTCCACTTTCACTTTTTACTCTGACCACCCACTCCTAAACTGCAGCCATTCAACCAAGTTCAGACTTTGGAATAAAGTGAAAGTAAAAGTAAAACATAAAATTTTCCGCTATTAAAAACTTTACAGACTGCCTTGTTCTGCTAGACAGGCTTCCCTGGATATTGTCAAAATGCAGAAACAATTCCAAGCCACATAAAAGAAGGAATTAAAACTCTGCCACCCACAAATTCGAAGCCCTTTCATGATAAAAGTCATAGTCTCCAGTAGGAGAGATGATAATGTTGGCTATTAATATTGGAAATTTAAAAACCCAACTGGTACAAGTTATTGGATAAAATATCAGAAAACTTGTCTCAAAGATGGTCGTTTAGCTGGAGTGTCGTAGACAAGACGGCGCACAGACTTTTAAGCAGTCTACAACTATGGATTCACTATGTTTTCGTTTAATATTCAAAATATAGCAAGATCCCTTTCCGTCCTATTTTTAATATTCTACTCCAATTTATTCGAAACGCTAAATGACCCAGGACACTTTCTCCCAAGTAAACTCTTACAGATACCTATTTTCTTCCATACCGCAGTGGCAACGGCTGCGGGTAGTGCGACATATCTGCCTTTACTCAAATAATATATTCCTCAAGGAACCTTCTCCCGTAAAACCTTGCAGATTAGATATGCACACCGAGGAAGGGATGTGTTTGCAATTGTAATAACCCAAAACCAGCCACCAACTTTTTTTTAGAAATACAAAAAAGTCCTTTCTCCTTCTATTTTATCTCCAGGACAAACTTGAATGTGGGAGAAATTATGTACAAAAAGAGCACTGGAATCCCTAACTTTCACCCACCCATCTATTCACCCTCTGAGCAAAAAACATTCCATGAAGTTAAAGTACATTAAATTTTGAGTGCTTCATCAAACAAATACTTATTTTTAGAAGTAAACACGCTTTTATGTCATGCGTGTACTAGAAATAGGCAGAATATTCCATGTAATTTTTATCACATCACGTTGCATTGTCAAACATAGTTTCAAGAATGCAATCATGGTGGCTGCTACATTGTCTTGTTTTAATGTGGCTGACTGCATCATAAACAAACAAATATGAGATGATATGACTATCGTCCCATTCTCTTCGGGGAGGGATGAAGTTGCGTTGCCTAACTTCTACGCTTTTTCCTGCATATCTTTTATGTATACAGGGCTCAAATGGAATATTTGATTTTTAGTAGGAGACGCGGAAAAGAAAGAACGCGTCTAGCCTTCTGTGATGAAATTTTGCCATGCTGCAGGATATTTTGGGTTGAAATTTCTTGTTTTCTAAACATTTTATCTTCTTCGTTGGGGACACACTACACCAACTAGCCAAACCAAGCAGACTAGGAAGTAAGGTGAGTCCTTGCCTAACATGAGAGTGAGAGGAAGTGAAAGTTTTGTTGGGAAGTTACTCCTTTCCCTTTATCATTACACTTTCTCTTTACCCATTCATGCAGAGAAGATCGAGCCGGGTGGATAAAAGAAGTGGTGTTGGTGATATGTGAGTTTTATAGGAGATCTTGCAGTGGAATGTAGTTAGAAGAGATGACAACTCTGTCAAAAGGAAATATTTAAAAAGAAGAAAAACACACGGATCCCAGTACATAATAAAGTAATAAACAAAAAAAGAAATGATGGTTGCCAACTAACAAATGAAGAAATGATGAAATTTCCCCACTTTTCCCTTGCCTAGTCTTTACATTGTAATTATGTAAACGTCACTTGTTCAACTTATTTATCTACATGTAGAACAAACTTGAGCCTTTGTTTGGCATGGAATAAAACACGAACAAACACATGATTACAGGTGAAACACAGTAAAATCCTATAGCTTAACTTCCACCCAAACTAAACCCCTCCTGACCTGAATAATTTCTCGGAATCTTTCCACAATAAGCTTTAATTTCCCCTTAAAACCCATGTATTACAATACCTTGTTTAAAAGCAATGGAAAACAGTCCCTAAGGCTTTTATTTCACAATCTCGTCATAACTAATGAACTCCATACTTATTACGTTATATATGCATCCACGTAACCACGCTATGAAAGGAAATTCAAGTAAAATTTACGTTTCCTTCAATCTCTCTGCACATGTTGTCCTCGGTTTACCGGAAATTGAAGAGGAAGGGAAACGCGTAATTTCTCCGTTTCAAAAATAAATATCACGCCAAGTAAAAGGCAAGGCAAGGATCGATTATTCCCACGCGTTATGTCAAAGGTTTCATTTGATTTTATGAGTCTCACTCTCTCTTTCTTCTTCCGGGTGTCATTGACGTCCAGTTCCAATTCCTACTTGACATGCTCTCCTCACTCAACCCCAATTCCGTGGTGTGGT
>JAAXNX010001547.1:0-17328 GCA_036491905.1 Folsomia manolachei | reverse complement strand
GGAATTCGAACATGTATCTATAACTGCAGCACGAGTAAATCGAGAATTTGTGTACCTACGACTAATAGATTCAGTTACGAGCACTTTACCTCTCGAGACTTTCCTGCACATCCAAACCTAGCCACCAACTTTCTCTTTTCCTTTTCTGAGTTAATACTGACAATGAGAAAGACAAATGGGCGAGGTATCGATGGGGAAATTGGAAATCTGTGCGAATCTTCTTTCACGCCAAACCAATCCCAACTTAACCACCCATCCACTCAACGTCTAACCCAACCACACAAGAGTTTGGTGTGGGTTAGTACATGGTTAGTTAAGGCACCTGTCTCGGCAGGAGTATGGTTCAAAGTTAGTCGGCCAACTATCTGTACAACAATGGGACCGAGTTCAAATCGATTTCATTAAAAGTTGATTTAAACCAGAGCTGAATTCATTATTTTCAACTCAGCCAAATTAAGAGAAGTCTACACCACCAGTTCGTGCAAGGAATGGAGTTGATTAGGAGACGAATGTTGGAATAAATCTCGGCTGAATGTCCGCTCTCTAATTGTAATTACATCGGAGTTGTAAAGTGACAACTGAATTGGCCAAATTATAAATAAATGTTGCGCAGTTTGTTCAAGAAAGTGGAGGAAACAAGTTCAGCCACTACCTTAAAAGTTTGGTTTGCAACTGTCACCTTGAGCAGTCAATTGAGTTACGTAAAGTCAAATATTTGACGTATTTTAACAAATGAAATTAAAGAATGCTCGTGCGTAAAGCAAATAAGTATTCATGCACAAAAAAGAACGGCAACTTGATTATGAAATCAATTTTTCCAACTGTTATTACTCCTTTCTCCACCTTTAAGCACGGCGTGGTTAAAATTAAGTCCATCATCCATTTTAATTTAATCGACAAAGTATTTTGACGTTTATACAAATTCTAGTTGACTCCCGTTATTGACACCAGGCATGAAACGGAATAACTCGGAAAGTATTTTGAGATACTGTATCAAGGTTCAAACCACAATGGCAAGTTATTGCAAATACCTGATTATATCTCAACTACCTCCTTAGATTATATGAAACTTGGCGAAGGAATTCCTGGAAATAAAATTCCATTAGACGTGCAGTAGCATGACAATGTGGCAGGGTACGACAATTCCAGTTTTTCTCAGTTCTTCAAGGAAATATAAGGTGACCACTCACTAAAGGGCCAACTACTAGTTGTACCACTTTGTGATTTTACTGAGAACTCAGCCGGAGAAAGCAGGACTGTGGAAATAGGTGGACAAAAAGGAAATATAGATTTCGGGATTTGGAGGTGATTTATTGTTCCGCAACCCATTAATGGTCAGCATATGGGTCAGTTGCTCACGGAAATGGATGCTTGGCTGGTCAGAGAGAGAGAGAGAGAGAGAGAGTTCAAATAAGCAAAGTAAAGGCAGAGGGAGAAAAATAACGACGAAGTAAAGTAAGGGAAAGCAAGCAACATACTTTCACCGGCATCAGAGCATAAACATTGTGGGCACACACACCCAGTAACGGCATCATCTGCAGGAATCTTCCCACCCATGGACTCTTGATCTCTATCTGCTCCCTCAGACCGACTGAGTAAACAGGACAAAATTTGGCCAGTCCTCCACTGAACTGACTGATACTATAGCTCGACTGCTTTGCTTTTACTTTGTTCCTTTTCCACCGTAGAAAAACCAATAAAAATGACCATTAGTTAAGTCTACCTATTATAAAAGAGAAAGGTCGACGTCCACTGACGAAGGGAGGAAGAGAGCTAAGTGGCCATCTGGACCAACCACCACCCCAGTCTTCTTTATGTCACTGTTTAGTGCTCCCTTTATTGCGATAACAAACCCACTTAGCCAACCCAACTCCGTGGCTATAAATATGACTCGTTATCCTCTTCAGATAAGCAGGGAGTGACACTCGACACGACGTGTTACATGGACCAGTCACCGCCCTCGTCTTCTCAATCTCGCGCACCTTCAAAATCTCACATCTTTTTCTCATAATCTTGTTTACGACAACCTGAGATCACAAAACCAGGTCATCCTGGAATAATAAAACAACTCGCTTCCACCACAAAATGGCAACATCTGGGTAAGTGGAGAAACAATGTGAACACAAGACAAGAGGAGATGATGGTTACCAAATAAAAACAACCTCAAGTAGGTGATGATGGTCATGATAGGATCTCATTAAAAGTCCGAGTGGCTCGGATAAGATGATAACAAACAAAACGTGTCTTCTTGAGGGAATAAATGTCTCGTAATATTTGCTCTGACACGAATTAAAATCATGTACTCGCATTAAACCATGCTCCACTGTTACTCATACCAATTACAACTTGTAAACTCTCAGTCTTATGAAACAATTTAGACCTTAAGAGGGTTTCGCTTTCTGTGCTTTTTTTAGAAATACATAATTTCTTTTAATTAAATGAAAAATGTAGCACCAACCGCCACCAAAATATCAACTTTGCTGCACGGCTCATTTCCTAAAAATCCGATTTTGAGCTACATCATCAAAATTATTCCAAGCTGCCGTTATGAGAAGTAGGGAAAACGTGGTAATTCATTGTGCAATTCCCGGTTCGTTGACTGGTTGTATGACATTTTAAGCAGAAGGAGAAAGAAGAAGACGAGTAGAGTCACTTCCGCTCCTACCAATTTCCAATGAAATGACTCCCTCTATTCTGTAAATGAGTTTAGAAGAGGAAGCAGATTTGTTTGGATTCCCTTCATACAGAATATGCTCAGTTTGTTTAGTTAACAGGGAGGCAGGCGGTGATTTCCTTTCCGCTTTTCCACTTCGCATTGTTCCCACTTTTCCTTGGGTCCGCGAGTATTTGTACAGAACATTGGTTTGTTGTGACTGACTGACTGCCTGGCTAGTCGTGCCATTTCTATCAACGTGTTCTGCTGAGGAACGTGAATGCAGCTAGGCCTCAACACCAGACTTGCTTTCTCCAAATTATTTACGCTTCCCAAGGGAAACAGGAAATTAAAGAAAGTAGAGGGGAAAGGCGGAGGAAAGAAAGTCAAACCTATGCAACTTAACTCTGAATTGTGTTTAGGAGAGTTCAACAAAATTGTGGATTAATCTGTTAACAAAATAAAAAATACAAATGTCTATACTTTACAAGATTACTCAGTAATTCCAATTTCGTGCTCATTAGTTTTCTCAACAGTTTCTTGAAATGTTTGTAGAATTAGATTGAAATTTGCCAAAACGACATAATTTACTGATTGTAAGTATAATGAGTCCAAGAAATTTACAACGAAGCCATTGCTAGCTCCCGTGATCAACTCAACCACCGCAGCTCTTATACAATGTCAAGCTAAAGTGAACTAACACCACCAAGTTAAGCCGCCGAGAAAACCAACCAGCTTTGCTTAAGAGTTAAGAAACAAAGGGCCTTTCTCTTTTCCTCTCAGTGTGGAAAAGTTACGACTTGTTGTGTGAGCAAGGCTTCCGGGTCCTTGTTCCCTTTTCCAAGCTTTGCAGCAGAGCACAATGAGAGAGTAACTTATTGTCGAAGTCAACTCCAGCTCAACTCACAAGAGGCAAAGGAAAGTTGGTGAGACTTACCAAGAAGAGAAAAGGAGTTGAACTCAGGCAGGGAATAGTTTATGCATTTTCACTCCCCCGGTCTTAGTGGATTTACTTTGGAACAGAAATTAGAATTATACCAACGCCGCATTTTAACTCAAAAGACGACACGAGAGAGAGCAGAGGTTAAAGGTGTCAACAGAAGGCAGAGGCATGCATGCCTACGGGTGAAAGTTACATGATTTAAGCCAAACTATACTTTCCCCAAGTGCACTTTCTCCTCCGCTCATTAACACTAACCACGAACTCGACTCCGTTCATCACTAATTGGTGGCAAAGTATTGTGAGCCCGGTTTAATTTAACTATCGAATGTCTTCAATGTTATGTTATGGAAATGAAACTAAGCCAAGCCAAGTCTGCACATCTTCTTCTTTCTCATGCAAATTTAAAGCCTTCCAGTACTTACATTTAACTCATACCTCAACCTAATTGGTGTTGGCGGTAGTGGGGCAGTAGGAATTGGAAGGATGATAATGATGTAACTTATCAGAGCTTAGTGAGCCATAGCTATTTAAACCAACAATAATTCTGCCACTCTTAATTACATAGTTTGAACAATAGGTCACCGGGTGAAGACGTGGACGTGACGACTGAACACAGTGAGTCAAAGTGAGTGACATTCTGTTGGTTTAGTGCGAACAGGTTACGTTTACGTCAATCCACATCACCACTCCTAAACAAAGTTAGAAGTTTTGGGAGATTTCTAGATTTCTTGGAACAAGGGCAGGGCGGAGAGGGCAAGCTAAAATGTGTTGAATAAGAAAAGAGAGTGGATCCAAAACCAAGTAAAGAAAAGAAAGTCAAACGCAAAAGCAATGCCGCTTTCCGGATAAAATGAATTAGAACAACTTTGAACAAAAGTTTGTCCCCATTTTCTTTTCCATCCAACCATTCCGTTATTGTTGCCTTCAACCAAGTGGCAAGGCAAAGGCAAAGACAAGTCGGGGAGAAAGTTAATGTCGGAGCTAATTATTACAACTGTTGTGTTAAGAGTAATGAAGTTAGATCAGGAAACAGATGTAGTGCTGCCATTGTCACAAGTGTTCAAAGGCCTTTTCAACATCCAACGGTGTCGGTGGATACATAAGATGTGACACATTTTAAATTGAGATTTTATTCTTACTGCTCTCTCTCTTATATAAGGGAACAATGGGGAACTACTACTTCGTAGTAATTCTCATTCTTAAAGTTTGTTCCAAATTCAATTGTTTCCTCTTCTACAAGACTTGTAGTAGTGGCAGACATTTGCGATGCTTCTATTCATTGGAATTTCTAGTGTATTTAGGAACTAGTTTTTTGTTTTATATATTCTCCTGGATTTGACTGGCAGAGGAAAAAAGGCAGAACGGAAACAGATGTTGCTATTCACATTGGTGGTATTAAGTTGTGATAGATTTTATTTGGAAACATGGTTCATCCAGTAAGTTGTGTTATTTACTGCCACGAATAATAATATCCATCCTCCTGAATCCTTTCCAATAAGCTTCCTTCCTTCCTTCACTCAGTCCAACTTTCTCTTCACCACTCCACCCTTCCGTTCTGATATATTTGTAGTTCACTGGGTCCCTGTCTTTGACTACTCTACTGGACTGAATTTAGCATTTTGTCCATTGTGCTGGGTAACATATTGCAAGTGGGTGGGACGCGGTTTGCTTTTAGGTTCCTTTCCTTGCAAATATTCCAAGTATAAGGAATGCCCTGCCTTGCTGCTACTTATAGTGAATTGCATATGAAACAAGAAGATAATGTCAGCCTTGTTGTGGAGACTATTTGACTATGATGGATTACCCACTTCCTCCCTTCTTCCTTTTAGATATATAATCTCATAACAACATGAGTAACAAGGAAGCGAATTGCTTCCAGGAATATTTCATTTGGATCAGATTCCTCTCTTTCCATTAAACTTGGGTGCCTGCGGTTAAAGAAGGAAAGGAAAGTAGGCAAAGTAATTCTTTCAAGATGAATTTGAGCATTAAACAACTATCAAACAAATAGCCTTTGGACCACCCACCCACCCATCTATTCATTCATCTAGTCTTTAATCCAAACTAATCCAAACATATTTTTCTCATTTTTAGACAGAGACTTTTTCGTCTCATCGGGGGTTCTTTCTCCTTTGAATATTCTTCATCAGCTCAAGTTTTCTTTCAATTCACGCACAACCAAGAATTTTTACAGCTTTATTTATTCCATATCATTTCAAGCTAAATTACGCGTTACGCATGCGAATCTGTTAAACTTTAGCAGCTGAAAAAAATTCAAGAAAGGAAAAAATTGTTTCATTGTTTCAAATTTTGTCACGATAAAAAGACGTGATTCCAAGCACAAAATGATTTCCGTTGGAATTCAAAGTGCACGTAACTATCCAGAAATAATAAAAAATAACAATGTTATTAAGGAATAAAACATTCTTCCTTTGCACAAGTCATAACAAAAACCGAAAAAATGAAAAAATTCTAAGCTTCGATAAAATTAGATAAATACAGCTTTCTCCCACGCTTCCACGATTAAATCAATACCTACAAAGTTCCCGTTAATCCAAATAATCTAAAATCCAACCAAACTAAACTTTCACCTATAATTTAGTTTTCAAAGTAAAACATTTGTCCGATTTTCAAAATTATAGGAAGGGTGCCGAATGAATTTAAATGTTTTATGTGTAAACTTTCCCTTTTCCATGATTGCAACAAAGATTGTTATTCTCACCGGGCTAGTGGTTGGTTTGCATTATTTATTCCAATGCTATGGTTTGACATGACGAAATATGATATAACGTCAACGTCCCAACAAACAAAGTCCTCTACTCCGAACCAAAGTTTGATCTCCCACTTGCACCATTCACCTTAAACCCAGTGCTACAAGACCGATACGTGACTGTCGTGTGAGTGGACAACTAATTTATAATTTGGATGGGAAAGGAAAGCTCGAAGTTTAAGTCCAAATGCTTCTCTATAAGATATACATGTTTTGTCTGGGATGTTTGCTTCAAAGCAAAAATAGAACGGGTTTACTCCATGCCATGAGTTCCACCATTGTGCGTGTTTTGTAGTGGTGGTTTTGTTGTACTTGTACTTTGTTGTGTTGATATCTCTGTTGTGGGAATCAGTTCAAAGAAACAAGTTTTTGGAGAGGATACTGGAAGAAAATTCGCACATGCATTTGGGAGAAATGACGAGTCCACCGAGACTTGGGTTTTGTTCATTCTTCACTGTCTTCTGGTCTACTCCCTTCTGGGGAACAAGATGCATTACATCACCATGCATTACATCACCATGTATAATACAGCTTGGACAGGATACAAGACCCGGGTGGGTAGTGAGAGGCCTTCATGCAAGGAGTGAAAGTTGTCGGTACAACTCATGGTGAATTAAAAAAAAACAGGGATTCAAGAGTGTGGAAGAGTCCACTTGAAATTTTTTGTTGTGAACTAATATCTAAACAAAACAACAAAAATATGAATGCACGGATTTTTTAGCTGTTTCTATCCATTTCATGGAAGCAGTTAAAATAGGAGTTGCCACAGTGTGATCCTGTATGCTTTCCTTATTCATTTCCTGTTTCTACACATAAATACCAACAACTCCACAACATAACCAAAACGTTGCGAAAAACCCCGCTGGGATACATGACACCAGCTCAACTCATCCTCTTCTTTCCCAGTGGCATGAATATTTACACAGTTTGTATATTTTGCATGTGTCCTGCAGAGTCAGGCAGGATGCATGTTTTTGGCTAAGTCCACTAGATCCAGTTTCAGGCCATCGGCGTCACATTCGCAAATCAAGCTCAACCAAAGGACTTCTGCATGCTTTTCTCTCATATTTTACTATTCTAACCCCATTAGTTTCCTGAACAAAGCTTTACTCAAGGAGCTGCAAGGCAAACTTGTACTATTTTCGGGAAACGAAACGTGTCATAGTAAAAAAAAAACCTCGTAAAGTTTAATACCGGACTTTAGATTTTTCCATCAGACATTTGCATTACTTTTAATCACGACTAAAATTAATATGCTCCAGGTGTGAGCAAGGTTTCAAAATCAACAGGGATCCACGACATTGTTGANATTAATATGCTCCAGGTGTGAGCAAGGTTTCAAAATCAACAGGGATCCACGACATTGTTGATTAAACCTTGGTTTCATTTTTATTAACTGCTACTGTTTCTCTATTTACCAGGTTTACACGTGGCGTGCAAGGGACTAATTATGCCTGATTAATTAGAAGAGAAAGGGAATAATTTAATGAATCTAATGAAATTTATTTCACTTCCTCTTTCGCTAACTCGTAGCACTTTACTAGCAAAAATATTCCCAAAATAGAAATCGTGCATATACTTAAGGCAACCAACATCACAATGGGTTCAACATTCATTTCAATCCAACAAGTCAACCTTGCATGACTTTGTGTAGGTAAAACGACGGATGTTGTGACGTGGGAGCGTGACACATCGATGACTTTGACGAGAACACATTACCTCAGGCATGTACAGGTGACGCATAGTTTCAACCAGGTAAACGCAATCAGATGTAGGCGTGCCGTTGAAAATCAAATATTTTCAAGAGTTGTCAAAAATAGTGTGGTGTAAATGAAACGAATTTTCGTTGGTAGTGATAAGCGAACTTATTGAATACTTGAAGAAAGCAACCAGAGAAGTGAAATACGTATTTTAAATCGACAAGAAACCTGAGTCCTACATGAGTCAGTATTTGCCAATTATTCTAAACTTTCACTAGTCAACCACAAACATTTGCCGACGATTCACAAATGCCATGCCGTCAGTTGGTTGATCATTTACTTCACTCGCTCAGATTCACTTCAACTTCTAACCGGAAATGTAAACTGCAATTCGAGAACAAAAAGAGAAATCTGGTTACGGCCCAATTTACCTCCCAGTGACGGGTAGAATAGACAGTGACCAGTCCAGCCTTTGAAGGGACTTGAGTTGGTTTCGCAAATTTAATTAACGTCACTTCAAAGTGCTTTCTCTCCAATCCGCAGTTTCACCAAATCAGACAGAGCAAAATGAGCATACGTATATGTGTGAATACATCGCAATTCTGAAGAGCCCGGATTGCGAGTTACTTTCTGTTCGACTTGTCAACACATTTGTACTTGTCACTGGCTTCCGGATTTTTCAGGTGAAACTTTTGGATGGATTGAGTGCATATTATACGGAAACTACCTGAGTTTTTACCTTTCTTCTTTATTTGAAGTGTGTTAACGCTAGATCGATTTGTGTATATTTAAGTAGAATAATTTGCATGACACACCCTTCCTAAAATGCCTGTCTCCGGTTCTTACCAGGAAACAATTGTATGTATATGCATTCCTTCTCCTCTCAAAATTGGCAATTATTCTTTGTGTCCTTTTCAATGAATGGTTTGGTACTTTCTTCCATGCAAAAAAGAAGGAAATGCTTTTTGCACTTTTGACGTTCTTTTTGCATTCATGCTGCAATTGACAAAACTAATGAATTTCGGTTTTCTAACTTATTCATAGCCATGTTCTTTGACAGTTTCCATTTGTCTTGGTCACCTCCTGCAAGGGCAAATGGCTAATTGCTTCACTTTTGCTGGAATAATTGGGTCATTGAAATTCTTCTTCGCAGAAATCAAATTAAGGTATAAATGAGAAAGTTGAAAAACATGCACTTTCACCGCTTCGATTACATTCTTCAAAACAAATGGTAAAATGAAAAAATTTGCTGGAATAATTGGGTCATTGAAATTCTTCTTCGCAGAAATCAAATTAAGGTATAAATGAGAAAGTTGAAAAACCTGCACTTTCACCGCTTCGATTACATTCTTCGAAACAAATGGTAAAATGAAAAAAAAGTGCATAAGTCTTTGCGCAAACTAATTATTTAAACATGGCGAATTAATTGATAAAACTTCCATTTACACGAACCTATTTTTGCCCTCAAAGAAACCCAACCCTCACGATAAAATATTCCATTTATCTGCACCGATACGTATCCTTGTCTAAATAATCTATCTAGGGTAAACATCCCATCGTTTTGTCTTTGTTTATTTGGGCCGTGTTCAATTTATTTTCACCTTGATCTAAAAAACAAAAGAAACCCAGCGATGTAACGTGCCTTTGTAAAAAGAAGGCAGTGAGTAAAATTTAGTGAAGTGTGGTGTGAAACTTGTTTATTTGAGAGTGGTCAAGGTGAGGGAATTAATTTCCATCTCATTTTGTCCAATCTCCTCAAAACCCAACTAAAACACAGTGAAAGGCTTCAACTGAGCGGAAGTAGGGAATGGACATTGGTTGCTTTGTAGGATTGTGGTGGATAAGATGTTTTTTTTGTTATTTGTGAGGCAGCAGACCATAAGTTGAACTACACCCTCTTTCCATTTTCATTTGTCTTTGGTCGAATGGAAACGGAGGCAAGTAAGTAAAGGATTTGGTGAAAGGATTGTAAATGTTGGAGGAAGGGTAGTAGACCTAATTTCCCTTTGAAAGAGTTGAAGGAAATAAAAATAAAATTTTATCGGAAAGAAACCAATTGCCTATTCCTATCACCATTAGAAATGTGCACAAGAACCCAGTACTCTACTCAACTCTACTATTTCCGTTTGCTACTCGCAGCAAATAGAATCTTTCTTTGAGCTCAGCTAAACTGACTAACGTAACCAAGTGCAGTAGGTTAGTTGAGGAAAATAATTTTAGAATTGCCTGAGGTTGAATTGTCACTTTGGTTAAAATGGGTCACTTTTGTTTTCAACTAAATTAAACTCATTCCAAATCCGGGCATTGACACGGATGCATGAAATTGTAAATTGTAATTAGTACAGGCTGCATAAACACATAATTTTGCACCATATTGTGCAAGGAAACTGTACAATTTTTGAAGAAAAAGTCACAAAATGGAAATTTCTCCCGATTCAAAACTCGTAAAACAAAAGACCGTAATTCAAAGACTCATCCGTTACCAAAGCTCGTAAAGACCAGATCTGATCAGATAAAAGAAAAAAACATGGAGAAAGTTTTGTTTGCTTCTGAATGTGCAATGCCAGCTTATGTAGGAAAGTTGTGTAGGGATCCACCCATTGACATCGTTAATGTTACTTTGCATATAAAAACATAATTTTGCACCATATTGTAGGAAACTGTACACTTTTGGAGAAAAAGTCACCCGATTCATAAATATAATTTCTCCCGATTCAAACCTCGTAAAACAAAAGACCGTAATTCAAAGACTCATCCGTTACCAAAGCTCGTAAAGACCAGATCTGATCAGATAAAGGGAAAAAAACATGGAGAAAGTTTTGTTTGCTTCTGAATGTGCAATGCCAGCTTATGTAGGAAAGTTGTGTAGGGATCCACCCATTGACATCGTTAATGTTACTTTGCAAGTCGGATAAATTAGATAGAGTTTAGATTTCCATCAAGTCATAAAACCTTTATGACACATAAAGACCCGTTTATTTATGGCCTGTTGGCATATGAAAGCCTTGCTCTTTTCTTTTAATGCACAAAATATCTTGTACTCGAGACTGTGGTATCTGAACGAAAAAAATAATAAATAATAATTACAAAAGGGAAAACGTAATCTGCACCTTTTTTCTGGCTACCTTTCAATTAAATTAGTATTACTTTGCTCATAAGAAAGAATTCCAACCCTCCCAATGGACACGCAGTCACGCACTTAACCTCCTCCTCCCCATGAGCACTTACTCTTTTTCAATAAAAATATTAAAAAACCTTGCCCAAGCTGAGTATGAGAAAAAACTGTAAAAGTTACCCTTTTGTTTTTTTTAATGCTTCTCAAATTCCAAGTGTTTTTCTCCCAAATTCTCAGCAGATTGTTGTAGAATGCATTGATTTATTTTCAGTTCAAGCTCCACGCCCATCCACCTCCTCCCCCACAGATGGGATGGAACTGTCACCAATTCCAAGTGGAAGCCATTGGTGAGCGAGTAGAAAAAGAGTCGGGAGTTCAGTATATCATATTAATGCTAATAAAATAAAATGTGCTCCCACTTTTGGCAAGGAAGCTACAATAAATTATCCATTACGAAGAATGAATGGAAGTAGTTGCAAAAAATATGGAATAAATTTATTATCCTCAGCAAAAAGCTGGAAAAGCAACCACCCACAATCCAATCTGCAATCTTGCAAAATTCAGAGTTGAAATTAAAAGGGAGCACACACACCCCGGCTAACTACCAACCATAAGTCTGACGCTGTCTGACTACAACAAAAAGTGAGGGGACACGCAAATATTATAAACTAAACATAAATTCTGTGATGGGATCTGGACAGGGTCCAACAAAATTCTCTTTTCCGCCCGACTCCCACTAATGACTCGAGTAATTTCCTTTCCATACCAAAGACCCACATTCATCAGTTCCACAGTCAATGCTAAAAATAAGTATGATTCCAAAAACACAAACTGTACAATAATGGTCACACAACAATGTTGCAACATATTGCTCTGTTATCTCGCATATCTGGACTGGATCCGACAAGCACACTGGGTAATAAACTAATGGAGAAAGTCAAGCGGAAGGAAGGTATGAATGCAAATATCGATATTTTGATTATACATCCGCATGTATTTGGTGGACTTGAGGTAAATAATGTACTGTCCTCCAAATTAAAATTATTATCATTGTGTACATTCACATTCACGACCGTCAAGGGTTGATGAAAGGAAAGGAGTTGACAACCTGTAATGGAATGTCAGCTTAGTTGACTAGACCATGTCGGTGAAATTTGTTATCTCGCATGAACTAACGGACTGACTGTATGACTTAATTACAATGGGAATAGAGAGAGTTTAAATGTTAACAGATAATTTCATTTGTGACATTGTTTGCTCTCGATCAATTACATGACTTTATTTGATAATAATTGAAAATGACCCTATCTCACCTTTTGTTGGAAATGTCAAATTCAAATTATTAGTTTCCACTGTGAAACTTTACATTAATTTCAAATCTTAAAAATAAAACTTTATTCTATTTTCGTTTACTATGTAATTATTCATCTGCAGGAAAAAGAAGGGATCAAGACAATAAATTACGTGATATCAATAATTAGCTAGGACCCTATTCCAGCACAAAACTGAGATGTAAGTGGGATAATGATAAAGGATGAATTGAGGCGATGCATTGTTTATGACTAGCGACTGGAATAATATTCGATCGATTCCTATTCTGACTGTGGTCACGGGCTGGCTGGATGCATTTAATCATTTACACCATCTCCATCCATCCATTGTTATCCTGAGTGTGGAAACAGTTTCTCACCAAATTAGGAAAGGGTTGCATAATTAATTCAGTTCACTCGGAAATGAGATAGCTCAAAGAGAACAAAGAGAAAATAGATCTTTGTCAGTAATGTGTGAGTCGGTGAATTGATATGAAAAAAGCGATGAAAAATTAGTGCTAGTTATGTCAGTTATATCATTCAGTTTTAACTTCTTTTTAAAGTTAATTCAGTTATTAAAATTATAAACTTCAAAGATATCGTACCCAGCTATTGGCCAAAGTTAGCATTTTAACAACCGAAACAATATGAAAAAGTATAACCACTAGTGAGGAAATTGCCTTGTATTTTTTAGTCCCGTCATTATAGATTGACCAAATTAACCTAGATATTATCTGTCCATCTACCCATAAAAACATCAAACATAAAAAATATCCGACCACATTTTCCATTCTTAACTTTGCTGCATTTTAACATAATTGCTCATTTACGGAGAAATAGAACTGTTGATGAAAAGTTATTTCATTTCTCGGCATTTGAAGATATTTACGGCACCACTGTTGTTACTGCTACTAATGGATTTGACTTAATATTTTATGAACTCGTGCTTTGTCGTCTTAAAGTGGGGAACTCACGGGCAGACAACACTCCTAATATTCTACTCCCTACCGTGTTCAAACGGATTGGGTGCATGTTTTCAAAAACTTTTGACTTTCTTCACTCCAGTTGAGTTGAGTTGTGTCAAATTTTGTGAAAGGAAATGAAGTCCGTTTGACAAGTCAGGAGAAAGATTACACGGTTCGTAAAATTGAATTGAATGCTCATTTAATACTTTTTTGCGATATGGATTTATTGACTTTGGGCATTGATGGAACATCAACCCAGTCAATTGTAGATAAACAAGTAGGCTTTGATGCTTATGGCACGCAGAGGGAACATAAAATTACGTTTTAGTACACTGCCATAATTGGTTAGTCACCGGACTAGAGTGACACGACTGGTAAATGAAATTAGGGATGAGTAACTTATCAAATCAAACTCATCCATCCATTTATTTGGAGCTTCTGTAACCATTCTAGATGACTGCCTTTAATTAAGGGTTAGCTGTGAACTGTCTTTTCTTGTGGAAATATGTCAACAATCCTCTTTTATTTGCTTACCGTGTAATTGGCCAGATTGAAAGTGCGACATTTCATTTCTCCTCTTTGACCTGCTAGGACCGTGACATTTCCATACGACTCGATACCCGCTCTGCCCCCATTAACCATTCCTCCACCACCTCCTCCACCACTAGCCCCATCATCTCCTGGTTGTTTTAACGGAGAAGCCACTGGGGGTGGTATTTCAATTCCTCCATCCTCCTGGAACGTGGCTCTTACTTGACTCCCATGATTCCCAACACAACCCAACGCCATAAGGAGGAGAAACATGAGAATGGTTGTGGAGCTGTGGTGGCCACTACCAGACCAAGTCCAAGTCCCCATCATATCCTTCAAAAGTACAAGTTTTCCCATTTCCAATCCACCACTAAATTCTAAGGAGAGAAAGTTTCTCAGAATTCTGAAATCACTTCACTTTCTCTCTCTCGACTAATGTAATAATACACGGAAGATAACCGTTAAAGTTGAAGTTTGTTATATGTTGTGCGGGATGTTGGATGGGGGAGGAGTTCTTTTTTGTGGTGTCTTCTTACTTCAAGCCCAGTAGTCCAGTCTCAGTGGACCAGAGTTGAAATAGGGGGTTAGATAGTCTTCGGGATTTGAGACTCTTCCTTTGCGTCTCCAGTTTTCAAAGTACGACTCAAGGTTTCAACGAGATTGGTTTTTATGCCCATGTAATTCTAGTCACAATCACAATCTGCACACAAAGTTCACAGAGTTCCTTCCTTATGTAAGACGAATGCGGAGAAAATAGCAGAGCAAACCAGCTCAGTCACAGGAATCCATCCACATTCAACAATTTTGACCAGGAGAGTGCTGTGGTCTGGTTTGGTTCAGGAATGATGATGATGGTGAATTGGTGGATCCTATTATATTTTATAATGGTCCGTGGATAGAGGCTGCCCAACTAAAAACGGAAGTGAGGAGTAGAGGAAATTTCATTCTTTCATCTTTGGACAAAGATAAGATCCCACTACCAAGTAAACGTTCAGGATCTCTTCGTCCTAGTTGAGGGCAGATATTTCACCTACAAATAGAAAAAGAGAGAAAAAAAGACTTTTAGAAATTGCACATATTTTTCAACCTGAATTGCATTCTTCCCTTTGCAGACGAGCCTTAGGATGGGAGTGGGAATCGATTCTCTTTCAGTTTAACTGGGCAAATGTGCATTTGCTGAATGGGACAGACCCATTCAGAAAGTGTGGGACTCATTCTTTTCTACTTTTCCAACTTTTATTTTCCTGACTGAGCAAATTGTTCCCAGAATTATTAGGTATTCTTCACAAACTAGGCTTTGAATGTGTAGTACTTGCCGTGTCTTAGGTTAGGTAAGCCACTGGCCGAGTGACCTTTATTCGAAAGGACGAGAGACAGAACATAAAAATAATAAGGTCACATGACTTTGATTGATCCCAAATACTGCTTAGGAAAACTTCCGTTTTTTCCAAGATTTTGCGAAAACAATCGTCAATATTAAAAATAGTAGCAGTAAATTGTCACTGCACATGAAGGATAGTAGCATTACTCCTTCAATCAACATCAGTTCTAAGCATATCTTCAATTTTCTTACTGTCAAGTTTTGATATAATCCAGGATTCAGATCGTTTGGCTAGGATAGTAGCATTACTCCTTCAATCAACATCAGTTCTAAGCATATCTTCAATTTTCTTACTGTCAAGTTTTGATATAATCCAGGATTCAGATCGTTTGGTGAATCCGTATCAAATTTATTTTGAGACTGACGATGGAGAGGAATTTGGATACGGGAATCTTCTCCTCAGTTCAGTTGCCATTATTCCTCTAAATCATTGAACCTTGCACAATACTTAAGAGCTAATCCTGTGCCAACCATCCTTCTTTCCAACATCCATCCGACGTGGCTTAACCCATTTATTCACGTGGACACTACAATCTTGATTCAATTCCTCCTGCTTATCTAGGATATTGGTATTAATTTGTTCATGGAAAGTAAGTTATTGCAGATAGGAAATCTCCTGAATTATATTTTGCATTTATGTGGAGCAATGGTTTGCTTGTGGATATTGAATGGCGTAGCTGCATGTGCTTTACTTGAATGAATACCAGCTATGAACTTTACTCATGTAGTGGAATACAGAGAAGATTGAAAGGATTACTTATTTCTCTGAATACCAAGGATTAACATGACCTCATGTCGCTATCCTTTCCCATAACCACAGAGTAATTATCCTTTGGCTCCTATATTTGTAGCAAAGCCGGCCTGACTAGGGTTCACCCACGCAAAATTTGGTATAAAACAAACACATTTATGAGTAAATATGTAAAGAATATGCCTTTCTATCTTTACACAGCCATTTTATACGAAAAATTTGTTTGACGAGGATATAAGGTGCTAAATGCTACAAGCTACTTGTTAAGTTGTAAAATTGGTTGCAAATCAATATAATCTGCTTTTGTTATGTAATTCCATGTTTTCCTCAAAGGGTTTTTGCTCTGTTTACATACTTAATACTGGATATTTGCGAATCCAAAGTTCCTGGAAACC
Source organism: Folsomia manolachei (assembly GCA_036491905.1). Classification (NCBI taxonomy): domain Eukaryota; kingdom Metazoa; phylum Arthropoda; class Collembola; order Entomobryomorpha; family Isotomidae; genus Folsomia; species Folsomia manolachei. The sequence continues at coordinate 814 of JAAXNX010001547.1, read as the reverse complement.
TTGGCCTAGATAAAATTCCAACTTTTAACATCGTCCAAAACTATGTAATTTTCGCTGTCACATGAAATACAAGGAAAATTTTCAATTTCAATCGATTATGCTCAATTTACCAGTATAAAACAAGAAGTCAAACTAAACATTATAGAAATTGTTTCAATTATAGAAGCAAAACCACAAACTGCTCCATTTTACAAAATCCTGGCTGTTATTAGTTAAATGACTTCCAATTACCGCAAATAACTCTTCAGGTCGAGAAAGTCAAAAGTAACTCTTGTGTTTCGTTTCACTGGTGCAAAATAATTGCCTTGCCACATCGCTGCAATTTATCATATTTTGAAGTGAAGTAGGGCAACTTGAGCTTCTTCCGTCTTTTGCAGAATGACGATGAGAAGCTCAGCAAAATACTCTTAACCTTCGAACTTAATGGTTCTAATCCCATCTTCCCATTAACTCGCATTACCAGCAATAATAATAAGCTACTTTTCGATATTAATACTTTGCAAATTTCCTTCCTAATTTCACATCCTATAATGAGCCCATTACCGGGATTTTGAGGTTGAAGAAACTACAATTAAGTGGCAAATTCCCATTATACAGTGAAAATACCAAATTAGCCCTAATAAGTGTTTCTTAATACTTTAACAAAGCGTTTCTAAAAACATGTCTGGTGGGTCACGTCCTAAGATATTTTGCGAATGCGAGTGAATATTTGCAATATAAACTGCTAAGAAAGAAAAGAAATTAGCCTCCGGAATTTCATGACACTAAATTACAACTCTACTATTATTGCTGCCAAAAAATAGAATTAAAAAAC
>JAAXNX010001546.1:0-12705 GCA_036491905.1 Folsomia manolachei | reverse complement strand
AGTTCGCCAGGAAAAGAGGCCTGAACAGAGGTCAGTAAGTCATATTTTGAATTTAACTCCTTTCAATTTACTCACCAATCAAATGGGAATTCAAGGAGTTGAATATAAACGTCCCAATCCCACCCCCACAAACGGAGAGACCCGTCGCCAATGAGCGCCTACGGTCGAAATAATATGCAACAATCACAACAGCCGAGACGTAACAAAGACTCAATCCGAAGCCTGTTATCACTCCGAACGTTAACATTAAGACGTGAATGGATCCTGGAAAATCAAACAATTTCAATTACTGAATCCTTGACCTTGCCTGTAATAAACCTAATTTCTTGCTCACTTGCAAAATAAGACAGACAAAATCCCACCGTGGCCAGTAAGGAGCCAACAATGGTCATTTTTCGACATCCAAACCGATCCGTGAGTGTCGAAGCGATAGGTCCGGAAAGGAGGGGCATACTCGCAAGTAAACTCCCCACCCAAGACGTTGAACTCTTGGATGCACCAAACTCATTTTGTATTGCTAATTAAACAACAATTAATAATGATTCACATTAACCAACAATTAGTAAGATAACCAACCACTTACAAGCTAAAAAGACCCCAAAGGAAAATGTGACTCCGTCCGCGACCAGATTTATAAAAAACGCCGCCCCAACAACTACCCATCTGTCAGTGAAACAAACAAAATTAGTAACTCCTCCCCTGATAAGGTATTATCATCCATACCCCCATTTTCCATCGGGCGCTTCCCTTTCCAAGGTGGAAGAAATATCAGATGAGCTTTCCTCCACCAAGGATTTATTATTTATTGGTTCGTCCTCCATAAACGCCTTCGTCTCAGGTCAAAGGCCGTGGCGACGGGGTTCTGTATCTTCTCCAGAATTATAATAACTCCTCCTCCACCAACTAATTAATACTTGTCTGTTGAACACTCCTCTAAAATCTGGAAACAGTTAAAAATGGCACAAAAACACTTTAGTTTGGAGTCTGTAGCTGGACCGAGACACACCCCCTCCATCATAATCCGCACAACTTCCATGTAAGGTAAGAACTTGGTCACTTGGTTAACAATTGGCAGCTCTGAATTGAACTGAATTTCAATTCTCAAGAACGCAGATTACAGTCGGAGTTTGAGACAAAGAGTGCCGACAGAGAGACGGACGCCAGGCAGGATGCCGCAGACAACCACCAACATTTTCTGTTGTTGTTGTGATTAACAAAGGAGCAATTTTGCAAACTGCGTCTCATTCATGGACAGATACTTTTACTGCGTCAAGGATATGCATGCAAATTTGCAAATCCCAACAAAGGCTGGATTTGTCCAGATTGTCCGTGAGGCTATTGATTAGTGACACACACGCAGGAGGCTTTGACAATGACAATGATTTTGAAAATGAATGCAATTCTTTTCATTCTAAATCTAGTAAACGGTGTAGCTTTGAAATTAAATCCTAATCAAGCACGATTTGAGGAATGAATTAAAGTCCAACCCATTTTATAGCTGGAGGAACTTTTCCACTACGAGATTCTTATCTTTAGACGAGTACAATAGATAAGTGAGGAATTCCTAGTTATCCATCTCAAGAATGGAGCAGAATAGCAATTTATTAATCCAGATTAGTATTGGAATTTCCTCTTCAAATCACAGAATGGATAAAGATCACTTATCTTTACAAGAAAGATTCCTGGAAGTAAATGATTGTTTAAATTAGAAATAAGGAATGAGACCATCATTCATTTCATTTAAACTGTCAGGAATCATGATGCCAAACGAGGATTGAACTCTTTATTTTATTTATACTGCACCAAAAACCGGTTCAGAATCAATCAGGTTATCCCGATTTTTATGGTAAAATATGTAATCCCGGTTGTAGCCGGTTAAAACAGAAGGAAACCGCAAGGGCTGATGTCATTTAACTGGCAAATTAGGAAATTCTGGGATGCATGTAGCTAAAACAATATTACTAGAATTGTGATCATGTTTTAGGCGTTCATCATATTTTGTACATCTCATAGTGTGACTAATCCACTAATCAGTAAGTTTGTCGCATAAATATTTAACTATGAGAATATTTCAATCGGAAGATGGGTCCCTGTGATTTTACAACTCCCGGGTAAAGGTTTGAAACCTTTACCCGGAATTGGCTGCCTCCGAAAATCTATTTCCACCTTGAAGCAATGCCTTCTAAATAAGTCAGAGCTTGAATTTCTTAGTGAAATCCTCCACCATTTGCTTGGATTGAACCAAGATTGCTTTCCTATTTTACGATTATTCTCCCAAAAAAGGGTCATGACGTGTCTACTTTCTTTCTCTAATGCCGACAGTCTACTTACGCCTTTGGACTCCTTGGGTTTCTGGAACAATCCAACAACTTTCTTCACTTTCACTTTTCCCACTTTCACAACGGATAAGGTCAATTCCTCCCCTTCCTCTTTTTTACTACTCTCAAACCAAGACACTACAAACAATACACATTTTAAACTTTTAAACTCTTTCCTATCCCGACTTTCTCCACGCTTTCTAAATTTCATGGCTCCACTTCCCACTAGAGTTGCTTGCTTGTATTTTGACCCAGTTGTGAATTTATCTTGTAAATAATACGCACTCTAACAAAAACACTTTAATTTGCTCCAATTCTTGGAATGAAAGCCAAAATATTTGGCCAGGGTGGCACCCATTGTTCAATATTTCAATATTTATTCGCATCGCACTCCTAATTAGCTAACCTAAATATTCGCGTGTGCAAATGCAGAATTAAGATTTCCTTGTCATTCATGCCATTCTTCTTCCTGGACTCCAACTTTAAAACAATCTTTTCAGACGAGTAAGACAAATAAAGTCTTGTCAGACAACTTACTGTGTTCTGACTTGAGTTCGTGGCCGTCATGCTTTTCATTCATCAATGATATCCCAGTTATATAAAAGGTATTTTTGTCTCCATCCATTTTTTTCATGGGATAAGAATTTATTAAATATTTTAATTTGTCGTAATTACACATGTCTAAAATTAAGGAAAAAGTGTCAAGAGTCTACGTACAGCATGCCATTCCTTATCGAGTGACATGCCATTATGTTTAATTTATGTAGGCTATAAATATTGCAAACCATTTATTTAATCCAGCAAAATTGCTTCGGTTGACCAGGACAGTACTCCTGCCTTATCAATGGAAAGGCAGTTAGTTATCTTTATAAAATGCATCCCACGCCAAGAAATCCATGCATTTTGCTGACTGACACTGAACTGACGCATCGACCCCAATCACATTTAAATTTAATCGGCGTACAGACTGCGGTAATTAATGGAGCAATTAAAACCACAGACGTTGACCTCGTGCCATCACTGAGATGAGGTCATCATCATCCAGTTGGTCATTCAATTCCTTGCAAAACTAAAATTCCGTTTGCTAAAAACCTTGCAATTTGTATAAAATGTTTGATAAAAGATATGTACTTTATCTTGGAATCTAATTTGCCTAAAAAAATAATGGAATCCTGTGACGCAACCCAGGCGATATCTGCATAAATTTTCCTGGATTTGCATGCAAATAAAGAAAGCGCTCTAGTCATGAATACACGCCTATTTGGACGAACAATGATGAATAGAGTTCATTGCGTAACTAAAGTGGATACCATGCTATTCCATACCACTATTGTCCATCAATTTAGTCAAAACGAGAAGATTTTTGTCAAAGTATACATATGTCTGAATTTGCAAAAACTTGACCGCTCATCACTTTTTCAATTGTTAAAAAGTTTGAATAACGACTGAATGAATGATAACATTCACTTAGGAGTAAAGGTTACTGGGACATTTCCTTTCTTTGTCTCACAGTTAGTCGCAAGTATTCCTTGCAATAACTTTTCCATGCATTCATAAAATTTGCATAAAATGCATCTAACGGAGACACAGTCATGGATTAAGTAACTCATTACAGATATACTTTTTTCTTTACTTACCTAGCTAATGTGAGTCAGGTCAATTCAGCTTCTTTTACAGGCAGTCAATTCCAGAGCGTTGAAATCTGTGGTCCATTCAATCCAGGTCAGGTCATGCAGCGGATGCTTATATTACTTTATTAGGCAGTAGTTTAATTAAACTGTAGTTTTCACCGACTTCGTACACTTTACACTTAAATTAATTTTATTTAAACTTAAAAATTAAGATCTTTTATTCATAAATAGATTTCCGGATAAAATCCTAATTTCATGAATTAACTCGATTGTAATATTTGTCTAAATTAAGAGATGTTGAACAGGTACTGAGATCTAAAAGACTTTTGATTTAGCTTTCAATATTTTATGCGGATAACAATGCCTTAAATTTAGTTCGCCTGGCTGGAATTGATCCTGATTTAAATTTCCATTAGGATTTAGAATATTCACTATTTGAAGTGATTTTAATTTTGATTCCTTCCTCAAACTTTTACTCATTCCAACCACAATTACTTTGATTAGGACCGGATTTTCAAGTAATTTATTTATTCCAACTCCAGCAAAATTGCAGTAAATTTGATTCATGTATTGATTTTGTTGCAAAGAAATGACGAGAGTCTCTTTTCCGTCAAAGCTCGTCGTCGTCCATGATTAACTTTGTTTGAAAATGGGCAATTTAATATAATCCCTCAAATATTTAAGACATTCAAAGCAGTTGTCTTTTTCCTTTTTGCCAATCAATTCCTAGTCGAAGCCAGAGCTCTTAAATCTTATTTTAGAACTTGACTCAAAGTCAAGTGCCGTCCTTAAATAATTTAATGAGAATAACAACACAAATGTGGATGATGTGATGCCATCAGTTGTGATCACCTTATCCAAGGAATCTTACTTATCTTAGTTTGCTTACGTATTTTGGCTCACAACGGCATCAAGAACGACAAATTTTTCAATGACAAGACGCAGCCAAAACTACGGAGAAATGGGAACATGGCCAAATTTTAGAACTGAAGCGATCTTGATCTTGATAAGCTATGCCAGATATGCGAATTATGCAAAGGAAAACAAAATGAATGACTCTTTTGATAAATTGACCTGAGATTGTTTAGAATCCAAAATTTTTAAATACCAATTTTGTTAACCACTTTTTTTTAAAATTAGGATGTAAAAGATTTTTAATTTTTGTAAAAATTTCGAAAATACGACACAATATCAAACTTTTCCGTCCAAAGTTCCTCGTTAATAGCTTCTAATCACCATTTTGACGGGTTTATCACTCGTGTAGCACTCTTATTAAGTAATGATTTGTTGTGTCCTTGTTCTCGTCATATTTATTTGACTGCCCCCGTCCCCTCGCAACTTTTGTTCTGTTCTGTTCTGCAAGAGATCAAGGTAAACTTTTTTACTGCACTTTTTCCTGGCATTTGCTTACTTACTTATCCCTTACTTTCTATTTGGCATGTTTTATATCTCGCCAAAAAATTGTACCCACCCGAACTCGTCGAGTGTAGGAAAGAGCTTAGTCCCGAATCCATACGTTGGTTGGTATTGTACCCGGGTATTTTCCTGTATTCGGACGCATGCGAAAGTCAAGTGCAAAAAACATTTGGCAAAATGGGGAATGCAGTTCTGTTCTAGGTTATAGATTGACACTGCAATTGCGCTGCACTCTTAGGCTGGCTGACTTTCTCTTTGGGAGAAAGTGGGGTTCCTTTCCTTTCTTTGGTAAAGATAGTAGAATCATGTCCATTGCCTGCATGAATTCATGACATTGAGGCAAGGTCGGGTCGCTTGGTTTGTTTGCATTCTAATATTATGACTATTTATGGCATTTACGTGGTTTGGACATGAGAAAAAATAAAAGGAAGCTCAAGTAATTATAGTTCTTCAGGAACTTGCATGCCAAAGGATTTTCACTTTGTTTTAGAAACATATAGATATACATGAAAAACTCTGACTGCATTGCAGTCACAGCCACAGCCATCATTTTGCAATTTGCAAATCAGTTTCAAGTAGATGGACGCCAAATCATTAGGCCTTTAAACCGGGCTCATTTCATGCCAAAATCTTTGCAATCCAACTCGCCAGGACCTGAAGTAAAAGTCCCGTCAACTGTGTCTATACCGATTATTAACTATATTAACAATACGGTTAATGCATAATATGATATCATGTAGTAATTAATCATACGCAAGTACAAGTCCGTTTTCATACGGAAACCCATCACAATTAGAATCATATCTTATCCAACACCCATCACCCTTATCAGGAGTAATTCTATGAAAGCAAATCAATGCTGAATGACATGAAATCAAGTCCAACTAATCAATTTAATTATCCTGTAATTGGCAGATCCGCTCTGTAGTTTTTCAAAATGTTTCTTAATGACGCCAAAATCCCAGTAATCCTTGTAATATGTCACCTCCTCTGGGTTAAGGGTCAAACTGGTAAGGAAACATTTCAAACCAAATACCTAAAGAATACAAGAATCCTCCTTAATCCAGGAAATTGTCACTTTGACCTCATCCCGGACGACGCCACAACATCGGGTTAAGGGTCAAACTGGTAAGGAAACATTTCAAACCAAATACCTAAAGAATACAAGAATCCTCCTTAATCCAGGAAATTGTCACTTTGACCTCATCCCGGACGACGCCACAACATACGACATATTCGGACTGCCTGAAACCACGCCAGCCAACCGCACCCTTTGGGTATCTCCTACAACCTCCATTACATCCGCGACCGTGGTGGCAACTCCACACGTGAAGTATGTCTCAGGTCTCCGCTTCTCGGCGCATTACGACTACATCGCCACACCAGAGTTTGCCAACTTTATTACCGAAGAAAGGTCAGATATCATTCAGAGAGCGGTTCAGTTCACCTGCGCCAACGGTGGGAGCAGGTCAATCCTCTTCAACTTTCATCTGGGTAAAGGAATTCATTAATTTTAACCTATTTGACCTTATCTTTTGACCTCAATCTGTGTAGTGGACGAAAACAATCACCCTCCAGAACTGGATACGTCCGAATTAAGATACAGAGTCAGCCGGTCAGGTGCTGGGGGTGATGTCGACATTCTAGGCAGTTTCCTGGCGAAGGATGCCGACCTTTGGGAGGAAAATGGGAGTTTATTCCCTCGTTCTAGTAGACCATCCGTTTTTCCTGTGAACGCGACCCTGGTCGATAACGGGTCGACGGAGTGGAGTTGGAACATCAGTTTGGGGATTGATTGGAGAGAGGCGGTCATTGGGGAGTGGAATTTTTTGATTATCGTCTCCGATGGAAGGTGGAGTAGGTCACGATCCGTTGTGGTAGATGTCGTGGGATAAAGCTCAGTATTTTTGTTAAATGTGAGGGAAGTTTGTGGGAGCAAGGGTCAAAATCAGGGTAATAAATGGCTTTATCAATAAATCAAGGCATTAGTCAAGTTGTGGGGATGACGGTGATTGATTGTTTATTTGATTTGAAGTGTGCGTCATAATTTCTACAAACAACTTGACAAAGGAAATCCCGAAATTCCAGAAATTAACAAGTGCAATTAACAACCACGAATAAGCGCTTGTCCGTGGCGCAATAATAGCATTTCAACGGAAATTCGCCAAAAAGTTTGATAAACGGCGAAATGTCTCAAATCTTAGCAATCATGTTTCATAATTACGCAATATTATTCAGGATTTCATACATAACCCACCAAGAGCTTATCATTTCATGAATCACTTATGGCGTTGTTTGGACAGGTTAATTACTGAGGATAACTCACTTATCCCTACAGTAAGTTAATTCACCCAAGCAAGGTTATCTTGACATTGATCCTGCTCCTGCCTTATCCGGACAAGTGGTTGGTTTGTGGAATGGTTGATAAGGTCATTCCAGTATAACTACTCTGGCGTCTCTCCTTATCCCCTTCACTTGACTGGAACCTCACGGAGATTATTGAGCTAACAAATTCTCATTGCTCCAAAAACCAATATGAATTCCGCACTATTGCTCACCCTCGCCCTACTTGGGCTTTGTTGTGGGGTTTCTGCACAATGTAAGGGTCACACCCACTCAGAAACTTCTCAAATATTTCAATAAATTAATAACTTACTCTGATTACAGCCTGTTGGGTTGAAGGACATCAAGGAGAGAGCACCATCACACTCCCACCCTTGTCAGAGGACACTCCAGCCAGCACTTCCATTGCGTGAGACTCTGACCTTTTGACCTTTCCTTGTAAAATGACTCACAAGGAACATTCTATTTATTTCCAGCACATTCCAACTAGTCAACCACTTATCCACTGCCACAGTGTCGGATCCCTTCACGAAATACTTATCCGCACTTAGGTACGCCAATGGAATCTACATCATCTCCACCACAGATGCCTTCCCAGGATTTGGTGAGTTATCTTTGCAACCCACTAGTGGTGTAGTTAGCAAATTTAACCTTATCCTCTTCCAGTTACAACCGAAAGGGTCACAGAGCTTTCCCGGACATTCAGCATGACCTGCGCGGACGGCACCGTGGTTCGAACGACGCTTGTCTTTCCCGTTCCATTAGCAAATTTAACCTTATCCTCTTCCAGTTACAACCGAAAGGGTCACAGAGCTTTCCCGGACATTCAGCATGACCTGCGCGGACGGCACCGTGGTTCGAACGACGCTTGTCTTTCCCATTCCAGATCTAAACAATCATGCCCCCACCTGGAATGAGGACTCTTACGATGTTTCCATCGCTCTTCCACTGAATCCCACCGTGAATCATACCCTCATTCGGACAACTATCGTCGCTTCCGATGGGGACGTGGACCAAGACAATGCGGACGTTTATATTACTTCAAGTTCCAGAAACTTCCTCGCGTCAATTACTCCCTCAACGGGAGCGGCATCTTACGAGTAGGTTGCAGATAAGGTGGTTATTTGGGTGAGGTTAACAGTTTGGTTTCTAGTTGGAAGGTAGACTTTTTGGTGGATGTTACCATCTCGCCCGGAAACTACATGACCATGCTCACAGCGGATGATGGGACACATTTCACAACGGCCATTGTTCGATTTACGGTCCTGCCTCCGGGTGATCCAGAACCAGAGCCGACAGAAGCACCTGTCACCGAGGAACCTACTGAAGAACCCACGGATGAACCTACTGAAGAGCCTACAGAGGTTCCAGAAGTTACCACGGAAGATCCCGTGGTGACAGATGCGCCCGTGACGGATGGACCAGTGACGGATGGACCAGTGACGGATGAGCCCGTGACAGAAGAGCCAGAAGAACCTGGTAGGAAATGTCTCATTTTTACCCGGGCATTACTAAAATAACCTAAAACTAATGCATGTCCTTATCCTTCAGAAACTCCTGAACCAGAACCAACCCTTCCAGCACCTTCTACGACAACTACCACCACGACCACAACTACGGAGCGCACAACGCCCGCGCCAACTCGTGAGTGACCTGAGTAAAACACTCTTTTTTTTTAGCAATCCTTACTCATTTTTCTCCCCCCACAGACACCTGTGGCCTTACCGGTCTGAGCCCGGATAACAGCTGGGGTCTCGCAGAACCTCTGCACCCTGGCCTTCCTTCAGGCACGGAAATCTGGTAAGCCAAGCCTTATCTCGTTATGTAGCCGCCATCAAACTTGTTCTCTTTTTCCAGGCGTCATCCCCTCTACAACGTGGTCTCCACTACGGCAGTTAACCATCCCCACAACAAATACATCAGTGCTTATCGAGGTTCCCTAACCTACTGGTTTACGACCAATGACTTTTATCAAAGCTTCATCGAGGAGCAGGGCACCAACATCATTGAGCGTCGGGTTAATTTCTATTGTGAAGATGGCTCCGTCGTCCAATACCATTTCATGTTGGAGATTGACAACACTCCCATCGAGGAGGATACGCTTCCCCCATTGTTTAAGGTTTGGGCGTAAAACAATCCTTGTTTAATGTGATTCGGTTAATAAAGCAAGTTACAAAATAAACGAGTACAATTCCTAGTTAAAAACAGAGCCACAATGTTTGTGAAAATTTCATACACGACATCATCAGAGCGTACTTCAGGAGACAAAATGCACAATTTTGCATGGAATTGGCAAAAAATATGATTTAGGAAGATGCCAAAAATGGTTTTTGTTAATAATAGGAGGTGATAGATCTAATTCGGCTTCAACATGCAAAACCTTAAAAGCGATGCAAAATTGTAATTCAGTCAATAAAACAAGTTATGAAAATAAAATGTTCACTTCGATCAATTGCACATGATTAGAAAATGTCTTCAAAATTGCAATCATTCACACGCCGCATTTTATTTGGATGTGCAAAAAATGTCGCAAAAAACGGCAGCTTGTTCTGTGGCCATTATGTCCTCGTATTTTTGGTATGGGTGGGGTTGGTAGAATCGCCAATACATATTTTGCCCAATTTTCCTTCTCACGTCGTAATTTATCAATTGAATAAAGTTTCCTCTGGAATTTGGCTGACTAACTTGCGTCAATCTGCTTGCGTAGCTGAAACATACTTCAAATCCGAATGAGATTAGTTGAGGGTGAACTTCATTGTTAATTGTAAAAGAAGGTGATTGATTAGTTTACCCATTGATAAGTGTGCCCAATGCCGCAATCCTTATCATCTCCCTTTATCCGTGGTTGTGGTATTTCACTAATTTATGATAAGCCCTCTCTCTCCCTTGTGCATTATAAATCCCTACCACCTCCCAATCCAGGCTCAGTTCGGAATACAAACGTGATCGCAGCAGTTCATTAGCAATCCAAAAATGAAGGTTCTTATCCTAATCTGTGCCCTAGTTGGGGCCGCCACAGCTCGTAAGTTGACCAATTCTTATCCAGATCCTCACTCAATCTTATCATTATTCTTCCAGAAAACTGCGGAATATCCGGCGTCGACGGAGACACCGTCACAATGGACACCGCCTCCGAGAACACGGCTGAAGGTGCTCTTATCTGGTACGTGGTTACAATCCGTCTTTTTGTACTTTGATTCCTGATAACGTCTCCCTTCCAGGGTCGCCAACACCTTCAACGTCACCGGCGCCGCGGCAGTGCAACACCCACACACCCGCTACCTTCAAGGACTCCGCTATCCTACCCGCTACGAGTACAAGGCTTCCGCCTTCTTCCCCGAATTCATTGACACCGAATGGAACACGACGCTTATTCGAAATGTTATCTTCACCTGTGAAGACGGCTCCACGCGACCATTTACCTTCCTTATGACCATCACCGACGAGAACGACTCGCCTCCAACCTTTGCCGCAAAGTCGTACGAGGCCACCGTGAGTCTGGCCTCAAATTCGACCGAACCCTGGACCGCTAATATCACGGTGAGCGACGCAGACTACGAGGCAACCCATGCTCGGGTTATTGTGCGCTCGAGCAACGCCCTGATCACCCCCTTCGTGGATCCCACCTGGACTGGGGAACATCCACGACCGTATTCTTATAAAGTGGACTTTTTTGTGAGTAAGGACCTCTCTGTGGGGGTGTATACCATCATTTTTACGGCGGATGATGGAAGGGGCTCCGATTTTACGGTGTTGAGTCTGTCGGTGACGGAATAAAGTTGTTAATCTGATTGAAATAAAGAGATAAGGTAGAAAAGGATAAGTTGGGATTATTTATTTTGCATGAGTTGATGGATGGGTGAGGCGTTAGTTGAAGTTGAAGGGATTTTGATGCATAAGTTGATAAGATATCAGCCACCTTGGGCATGACCACGACAGGATAAGGAGTGATTCATGGGGATTTTGATGAAATGTAATTTTGGTAAATATTTGTTTCAATTTCGACACATCCTGTCTCAAGCATCAAACATAATTGATCCCGCAACCAAATAAGTCACATCATGCATACAATTGTCGCCCACATCTTCCTATTTGGGATTTTGAGAGCGGTCCACGCCCGTAAGTTGCATACTCAACCTTTGACCTGCCCACAAACTAATTAGTGACCTCTCTCCTTCAGAAACTTGCGGCCTGTCCACACCCACCGGCATCAATAATACCTCCGGACCAATTCCTTTGGCCCTATCCTCTCCCTGACAATTGGGAACCGGAGAAAAATGAATTTTGGTAATTTTGTCCTCATATTTCTTCAAACCACGCTAACCCAAAGTATTCCAGGTCTTCTCCCACTCTGAACGTGATTGACACTGCGGCAGTAGCTCATCCCCACATAAAATACATTTCCGCTTATCGATACCCTTCCAAGTACACGATGAAAACGAAGGCGGCATTCCTGGACTTCTTATCCTCGGAAGATAACACGGATAACATGATACATCGCACGGTTCGCTTTAACTGTAGTGACGGATCGGAGACCAGCTACAACTTCCATATCCCTGTGGAAGTCTCGGATAAGGCAGTGGTAAGATTAGACAACTATGATAAGTGCCTCATCCATTGCTTATCAACAAATTCTGTAGCCCATCTTTCAAAAAGAGGAATACACCTTCAAAATCGTAGAAGACTGGCCATCTCACGTGTCCATAAACCAAGGACAATTCCTAATTGTGGGAGATTCCGATGACGACCTGGCCAATGCCCGCTTGACCTTTGACATCTTACCGGAAGAACACCTAGTCCCGATCGGGTATCCTCTCTGGCCGGAAGACAATCCACCCGCAGCCGGACCCTGGAACTATCGGGTCGAACTTTATACCCGGACTGAATCCAATCTAAGCCCTGGAAGCTACGAGTTCAGTTTAATTGCTAATTCTAGGAAGAATTCAGGTCAGGCAAGAATCAAGATTGAGGTCGTGTAACACAAAATACTTTATGAA
>JAAXNX010001545.1:0-17331 GCA_036491905.1 Folsomia manolachei | reverse complement strand
GGAGCTTGGGCTGGCTGTTGCTCTCCTATTCCTTTCATGTTCATTTTTAGCTCAGCAGGATAAAACACGAGTAAAAGTGAGTTGAGTGACTTTGCACATTTAATATTTTAACGATATTATTAATTACAAAATTAAATAACGTCTTGGATTAATTAAAAAGTGTTTCCAAATTAAATTCCGTTCCTTTGTTTTGGGTAAGTGACTTATCAATTGTATCAAGTTTACTAAAAGTGAGAATCAGCTAAATACCATAATTTAATTTGTGGTAAACAAAGAAAAATAAGGCTTTGAATTTGCTTGTAACCAATTTATTTATGGTTATCCTTGTCTTATCTAGTTTATACATTTGGAGGATAAAGGCCATTTTGGAGGAAGGTGTCTGTCTGTGTCGGAAACATTAACGAAGTCATTCGATCGGAGAAGAAACATCAATACGTCATTTTTAAGGACGGATTTTGGACATTAATTCAAAAGCAAACGTTGAAATCGTCATTTACGCCACATCATTAGTTTGAAGTGAGAGGACGTCCCGAAAACGGTCAGAGTCAAGATGACGTCACGCGACGAGATTTTAACGCACTTTCAGGTATTTACAAAAATTAGAAAGTTTATTGGCATAGGAAACTAATTTCTATTTATTTCATAGGCATGCACCGGAATTGATGATGTCGAGCTGGCCATGGTTCATTTGGATTCAGCGAACTGGGATTTACTCGTAAGTATTAGTGTCGCAAATTGATGACCCTGTCGCAACAAAATTCTAATTTGGGTGGTCAATCTGAGTGATTGACCATCTCCTGCCCATTTTTAATATAATACATTTAATTTCCGCTATTGGTAATTACTGTAAGAGTTAAGTTATCGAGTAATTTCTTAATATTCCATATCTCGACTGACGATGCTGGTTGGCAGATTGTTTGTTGTATGTTTTAAAACTAATGTGCGTCTTTTACTTATACTTTTAGGGCGCTATCAAACAAAGTCTTCCTCAGGATACTCAAACACTACCCTCTGAGCGAAGCAACGCTGTAGTTCGAGGATACTTGGACATGGACCATGTATGTTTAGTTTTGAAGTGGTGAAGTAGAAAGAAATAAATGACTAACAATGTTTTTTTCTCTCTTAGGATTCTTCCGAATTAGATACAAGTCGAATTGAAATTGATACAGACGATCTAGAGCTCATTCCACCACCAATACCCCGTGAAAGCAACGGTGTTATTCGTGACAGTCGACAAGGTTCAAGTGCTAATGTTTCAAAAAGTAGTTCCTCCACCACGTCCATCGTATTAAACTCTGTGAAGCACAAAATCACCACCCATACCCCGTGAAAGCAACGGTGTTATTCGTGACAGTCGACAAGGTTCAAGTGCTAATGTTTCAAAAAGTAGTTCCTCCACCACGTCCATCGTATTAAACTCTGTGAAGCACAAAAGCAGTGGAAATTCCCACACCAAAGTTACTCTCAGCAGTGATTTTATGAAAACTGGACCCAGCGGATCGAAAAAGGGAGGAAGCAATAAAGAAATCAAATTCAACGTCCGATACGACACAACTGGCGAATTATATAGTGTACAACTTGCGGATTGTGAAACTGTCGATACATTAAAAACGCTCATTCACGCTCGGTAAGGCCACATTCTATATTGAATGATTTTAATGAGGATAGATTTAACATTTACAATTTTCTTTACAGTTTTGAAGTCCCTCCTTGTCAACAAAGGCTGAAAGGGTGGCCAAACAGTGATCCAGCGGATGGTGCGAAATTTGGTTCTTTGAGGCTTCCCGAAGAAATTAACTTGTCCCTGTTTAGCAGCGGTACAGCCATGGACTTTACGGCTGGGACGAGCAGTAGTACCAGTGTGAGGTGAGTATTAATTAATTAATAAACTGCATGTACTTTTGATATTACAATTTGCTACGAGTTACTTACTGCTTATCTTGATTTTTGCAGCAAAGGAACAGAGGAAAAGTATAAGTTAATTATTCGTGAAGAGGGGAAAGAGGTATTGACGATTGATTTCGTGGGCTCAACCACCGTCCGTGGAGTTAAAGAGGACATGTCCCACGTCACAGATATCCCTGTTCGTTTTCAAGTTTGGACTGGTTGGCCGGCTGGGACCACTGACACCATGGTACGTGATTTCTAGTTGTTCCTGTGACTTGTATTTTTTAAATTAGCGAACAATAATCTGTACATTTGGCATAATTTTTTTGAATAGACGTTGAATGTATGCGGCTTGGACAAACCTCATCACAACTTGACTGTCAAGAAACAAGTTTCGGCTCCAAGTTCTGCAGACATCAGTAAACGGGTATGAATCCTTATTTGCTTTCAATTATTCATACGATTCAAATCATTTGACCGAACTATTAGATGATGGAACTCGGCGATGGCTCAGAGACGTCTTCAGATGTTGAAGATCTTACCGAATCATACCCTTTGGAAGAAGACTTTTACACACCAGAAGCCACTGTGACACCACAACGTTTTCTGAGTGAGTAATTTACTAATTAATTTAGTCTCTTTTCTGGATGTAGTTTCTAATTAAACGTCATTATCTTCATTTCATTCTTTTAGTTCCGGACAACGCACCCGATGAAACTATTGGAACAATTCAGTTTTCTGACAATTTTCTCGCCCGCTACGGGGCTTGCCATCCAATGTTTTTTCATGGAACTTTGGAAGGTAAGTGTCTGCCTGAGTCCAAGAAACAATCTCACTCAAATCTGCTGGATTGTACACAAAACATATGCATCATGAATTTACAATTAGTTTAGTAACTAAAGTCAGTTATTTATTGTTTTGTATAAAATTCATTCATATTTTCATGCCTTTGGAAGACGCAGTGAAGGAGGCTTGTTTTCAACCAGCCAAAAATGTATGTTTTATTTCTTTTCAGAGTTTACAATTCTTTGATATACTTATGCATTGGTTATAATTTCCTTTCGGTTTCCTTTTTTAGAGAAAGTTACTGGCTATTTACTTACACCATGACGGGTCAGTGGTATCAAATGTGTTTTGTCAGCACATTCTTTGCAACGAGTCCATTGTATCGTATTTAACGAGTAATTACGTCGTATGGGGATGGGATGTGACAAATGAAAATAACCGTCAGTTGTAAGAACTCAATTATAAATATTTCATACTGGTTATTTGTTGTGCTACTTCATTATTTGGATAAAAACTTATATTACTACGTTTAATATAGATTGTTGTCAGCTGCGAACAAAAACTTTGGAGCACCGGGTGAGATTATTCATAATATTACTGTATAAAATTCTATTATTTATTGGGCATTGGGATTGTTTTGGAATAATTAGAATGCTCACTATTTGTATTTCTCTATTCAGGTGTCAGCACAATTCGCAGTATAGAACGTGAAAGATATCCTGTGATAATAATCGTTTCTCGCATTCGGGCAACAACCGAGATCTGCAACGTAATTTATGGTAAGCTTATTTGTCTTGGTTGCACTGTTTCCATATTTCTACTATTTTGTAATAAAACACATAATATTTTTAATATTTCGGTTTTTATAAAAATTTATGCATGGTTTTAGTTTTGTCATCATAACATTCATAACGTATAATATTTTTACAGGACCGACTGCTGCTACTGTCGATGAGCTAATGGGCAATTTGATGAATACTTCTGAAATGTATCAAACCCAGAGGGTGACAGACATCCGGGAAGAAGACGAACGTGAGGCTAGAGAACGAGTTAAAAGGGAACAGGATGAGGCCTACGAAGAGTCCTTGATTGCCGACCGAGCCAAGGACGAGGCTAGACGGGCTGTAGAGCAACAAAAACAGACCGAAGAGATGAAAGTCCAACAAGCGGCTGAACAGGCTAAGGTAATAAACATAACTCCAGCATCATGCAAAAGAAAAGAATTTACAATTTTATATCTGTTGTTCTTTTTGGAAACAGATGCTCCGTGATCAGATTGCTCTTACTTTACCACCCGAGCCAGATGTCAACTGCTCTGATGCCGTGTGTTCTTTGAAATGCCGTCTTCCTGGTGGAAAAATTATTTCGAGAAGATTTCTACAAACTACAACTCTTAATGTCATGTTCGACTTCTTGTTCACTCAAGGCTTCTCACGGGATGGATATCGATTCCTCACAACTTACCCAAAACGTGATGTAAGTATCTAAAGGCTGTCAATTATCATCCTTCGCCACATTTTAGAATTCTTTTAAGCGAGCATTTAATAACGCGTTAATTAATCCTTTAGCTGTCCGACATGGCCGCAACAACCACCATGAATGGCATCTTCAGCCCTCAAGACACCCTTATAGTAGAAGAACGATGACCGACCTTAGTCATTTGAATGTTCAACCGTCTGCTGTTTTGCCAACATGTAATTCAATTATTATTGATCTTTGATTAGTACGTATATCCACTTTGTCAGCTATTATTTGTGAATTATTGCCTTTGTACCATGTAAATCTATAAAACTTCGAAACAAGAACTGTACACTATGAAATGTGATAAGGCTTAATTATTACTTTGAGCCTGTGTGTCTCATCCAATATTGTTTTAATCCCATAGTGTACAAAAACCTTAATAACCGTACTTTGATCTAAATCGAAGAAAAGAGCGCTTCAAATATTATTAAATGTAGTGGATAAATTTTCTGTCGATTTTGGTAGGATTCAATTTTGTTGATTAAGGTTCCTAAACTTTGTAAGAAAATTACTTTTAGTCATTTAATTCTGTTATTAGACCCACAAATACAAACTCAATTAATCGGTTGAAATACGTACACAAGGACGGGATAAGTTAATGAAAATTGAAAACAACACTAGCTAGTATTTTATATCATGTACATAGATAGGAAACTCTACTTGTTTTACAATTTTATCTTGTCTCGGGTAAATTATTGTATTTTGAATTTTTTAAATGGAAAGGATAGGAACAAATGCAAAAGTAATTTCCATTTCATTAAAGTCTGTAAAACACTGCGAATTAGTGACAAACATTGCATAATAAACAAAATAATAACAAGGCAGCGAAGTTAGATTTTCTTGAAAATTTTTATTCTCACACTTTTATTACTCAATATCTCATTGTTCTTTCCCCATTAATCTGTAAGTAATATCGACTAAATGGTTTAGAAGATGTAAATCATAATGCAGCTACAAATTGTTGAAATTATTTTAATGTTTAATCATTAACCAACCCTTCCGTGGTACTTGAGTGAAAAGAATCTCGTGATTTTTGATTGTTTCTGGTTCGATTGTTAACTTTATTATTTTTCTCCCTTTTATTCTTCATCTTTAGGAAGCTCATCCAACTCTTTGCTGACTGATACGTCGTCGTCTTTCTGTCCATCGTGGTCCATTTCGGCTGAAAATAGGAAATTTGCATGTATTACATGGCATAAAGTCTCAAATCTCGTAAGGAACTTCAATCTCAATCATAATTTAGTCAGTCAATTCTATGCATTTAGCTGGCTTTTTAGTTCATTAGTTGAATTCAGAAAACACTACTGGATATTAGTGACCTATTCCTGTTACAAGTTTACTTTCACCAGTTACTAATATTTTAACTGGATGTATCCCCTACCCGATAAGTAACTCGTAAGATCAACATCGTCACTGTCCTCCTCAGTTTTGAAACCTAGTCAATTTAATTTTCAGTCATAAAACATTTTGTAGGAATCCTTCTCATTTCAAGAACGCATAAAAATGCGTCATTAACAAATTACGAGTGAAAGTTCAAACTTTCTCTGCATAACGCAACTTGCAAGTATTCTACCGTTTTTAACTAGAATTATTTTATACCAAGTATGATTAGTAAACTATTTAGTAAATATTATTTACCTTTCTTTATGGCTTCATAATCATCGACATTCTGACTGGAGGTTGGATTCTTTCTCGAATTACTTAATCCTTTCTCCGCTTTTATTGCCTGCAATATATTACAAAAAATCAGGTAAAGTTTACATTCACATCAGAGTATATCACACTTTTAAACCATTAGTCGTGCAATTGAGTCAATTCCGTTTAATTGTAGGACAGAAAATTATGCGGTGGTTAATGTTTTTATTTGTGTCTTAAATATCTTAGTGAAAGGTCCCAGACATTTGACTAAACTTAGTAATGTTACTTTCTCCAGCTGCCGAGATGTATTATCCTTTAATTTTTATGCAACCACTTAACTCCGACACTTAATATTATTAGTAGTCTTATGAAGTATCCGGAAGGGTGTTATTTTTTATGGCCAACTCCACCCACAAGTACAAGACACCACACGGACAAAAACTTGCCGTTTTCTGTCCCTTTCCCTTTCCAGCCAGAGCTCGATCATCATAGGACAAGGAGGAGGCTGTGGCATCTTGTAATCTCATCTGGAGCCCCACCCCCACCCGATATCACGGACAGAGTAACCTTCCCTGAGAGAATGATTGGATTTGTGGCATTTTCATAGTCATCTCCATCCCCTCCTTCAATTTCCACCTGGGAATCCGAGACCATAAGCTGTTGTCCTGAAGAGGGTAACGGGCCATCCAGGAATATGCTTGGAATCTCTTCAGGAGGACTCGGAGGCCGATGTGGGACGGGTGGTGTGGCCATTCGAAATGTGGGGGTGGGAGTACGATCGTCCCATTTTTCACCCGACTCCATTTCCGCAGTTTCCTCGATTCCTAGGACCGAGAGAACTTCTCGATGTCCCTGTTGGGGTTGGGTGGCTTGTTTAACGGCAGCAATAGCTGCAGCGGCACTCTGTTGTATAATATTCTCGGATAGTTGTTGGGCAAAGAGGATAAGTTCACGGGGGAGGGTGGTAGTATCGGAAGAGGGTCTTGAACGCTGCGGGTGACAAGAACATGGCAAACAGAAAGACAAAAGGACAAGCAAATAATAGATTGTGTAAAAAATACGAGATTTAGTTTGGAAGAAATAGCAACTATTTGGTTAAGATTCATCTAGGACTTTAAACCTAAAGATTCTAATCACTATTTATACATTTATCACGTATTTATAATCTATAGGGGGCAATCATAAACCGTTTTATGATTGTAATCTCACTTTTATGTCATCTTGGAAAAAGTTTAAAACAACCGATTTATACTTGCAAAATCAAGCTTCTCAACCGGAAATAAAAAAGGGTATGGTGATATCAAAGCAAAAGTAAGAACATTTAGGCAAGCTGGAGAAAAAGTAGGATACACAAGAAAAGAAAGTTGGGAGAAAGTACGAGACATTCATAAGCACAAGTACATATTTACACAGATCTCGTATTCCTTTTGAGATACGTCAAATTCACACAAATCTCGGAAGAATTGGTTTTATGAATCAAATTAATCCGTTCAACTTACATGTTTCGATTTCTTTGATCCCATTCTGGGTGGGGTTGGAGGTCGAACGGGCTCCTCCTCTTCCTCCTCATCATCTGCTTCCTCCTTATTTTCCTCCTCTTCCTCATTATCTGGAGGAAGTTGGAATTTCACCTCCTTTTCCACACTGGGATGCCGTTTTACTGACGACTTTATTTTTGGTTCGACCTCAGCTTCAGGTGCTTTCTCCTCGAATAACTTTGAGCCTTTTAATTGATCAATGTCCACCTGGATTGAAGGAATTGTGTGGATAATTGAGGATGAAATAGAACCAAAAAAAATTGTGTGTCAATATTGGTGGGTGTGTAATGTGTAAGTGTTAACGGGACCGTAGATTGGTGAAAGTTGGGAAAGTGTAAGTTTTGAAATACTGACAGTATTATTGTTTTCGAGACAATTAGTTAAAATGTGTAGTATCAGAATTCTAACCTCTTTCTCCTCCTTACTAGCACCACTACAACTCGACGCTTCGGTCGGTGATACTGGTTTTTGTGTATAAGGCTTCAGTCTCAATTTTCGCCGTTTGTTCACTTAACTGGTCAAGGATCCCTTGCATTGCTTTCACAACTAGAGCCAAAATATGCCAAATTTACATGAATTATGATGATTCATTGATACGGTCATTGAAATAATTGACCGTCAATTATCAGATGAAACAATAATCTCTGACAAAAGGAAGGCAACGTAACTTGAAACGAAACATAAGCATTGTTAGTGGTTTACATAAAAAAAAGTTCAAGAACGTCTCAGAGAATAAAAGGATGCAAGAGAAGGAAAAAAAGTTGTTAGTAAAAAGAATAAGAAAGTTAGAAAAAAAAAAGATTTGGCTTGTTTTGGCCCGAGTCCTGTTCAGCAAAGGGATACTGGGTAACCGTGCTTATCATTCACTGGCACACTTTGTTTCTCAGAATTTCTTAATTCATAAAAAAACACTGGGTTTCTTGCAAAGGCAACAATTACATTCTTTAAGTAAGGAGTATGAACATTTTGGGATCAGAGTGTGTAAATTTTTGTGTTTCAAAAGCAGGACAATTGGGTCAATTAAGTGACTGGGATTGGTATGGATTTTGAAATGTATTTGATAAGCTAATTAGTTTAGGGACACACACAAACATACCCCCTGAGCTTTGAGGACTTGGGCCAAAATAGAGGGAGAAAGTCGATCAGGAGAGGATCCCATTGCGGAAATAATACGTTCCATTGTTGCTTCTGTCTCCTCTAATCGCTTCCTTAGCAAGTCTATTTCTACATCTCCTAAATTTGAGGAGGACAGTTCCAACATTTTTATCTTTAATAGAATTCCTCCATCCACTGGATTCTCGACTAAAAAGCTTTGCTCTTCCGCTGGATTTATGAAGGGTACAGGAATATAAATCAAAATCAAGGAATTGGTCAAAATGCTCAAATTAAAATATCAGAAATGATTTTACATGCAAACTCTAACTCTACAAGAATAAGATCGCAAAAAGAAAACTGGACAAAAAAGTATGCCAATATTTTGCTTCTACTCCAGACGGAAGGAGATTAAAGACACCTAAATTTTGGCGTGGTTAACTAAAACTTACTAGCATCCCGATCTTGACGTCCTTTTTTCCCAATGGTAGTAGGTAAGCAAGAAAAGTCACACAAAAACAAACAAATCGTTAGTTAACATGAAAAATAAGGTTTAAAATTCTGACCCGGTGCTTTCTTTTCCCCACTGCCAGACTCTTTCCTACCGACTTCCTGTTCTCGTGGCGCAGTTATGGCGTCATCACCTGCAATTTCATTCCGTTTAGCAGACCGATTGCTCTCCGCTAAAGGCTCATGGAGGAGTTGTGTTAATTCAGATGCAGGGGAATTATTTAAGGCAACAAGACTGCACTCCTTGTTTTCACTCTTAGTAGAAACGATTTCATCAGCACCACCGTCCAATTTTGGCATGATGTCACCAAGTTTTGGGTGAGATGCTTCAATTAGGGGTTCAGTTGTTAGAGCGGCCATTACCGAAGATTTCAAGGGGTTTGTGCAAGACTCAAGTGTTATTGGGGGAACGGATTGGGGATGAACGTCAGGTAGGAATTCTAACTCCATTTCTGGGTCAGCACAAAAGTACATGGCGTCAATCTCAGTATCAGGGTGGGCAGATTCGAAATCCAGGTCAAATTTTTGGCGTTGTTGCTCCACGGAGCCAGAAACTTCCAAAATTTGATTTAAATTCTGAGTTTGTTTCCTAGTACTTGCTTCTGATTTGCTTTCACCCAGTTCTTTCCCAAACATAGACTGATGCTGAGATTGAAGTTGGTCCACAGTGGATTCCGCTTGATCAATAACTTGTTCCAGGATTTGTTTGATGTCCTCTTTTTCTGAGGGCCAGATCTCACCGCTTTCTTTTTGGGACTCGGCCCAGGAAGTTGTAGTGGGTGATTGTAATTGTGTTTGTGATGGAAGGAAAATAACGGGGTCCAAGTCCAAGTCGGGTTTAGGCTCGTTAGTAGTTTCGTTACTTATTAATACAGCAGTTCCAGCAGTGCTGGTTTCTGGAGAAAGTATTGGTTCAGAAGAAATAACTGTATCTCTAATTTTAAGGTCGCTCTCAAACTCACTCTGCTCCAACTCTTGTCTAATGTCATCCAGCTCTTTTATGGTGACAATAGAGTCATTCGAATCCATCGACATAACTCTGTGACTAACTTTCTCCTGACTTTCACTGTTATCTTCGTCTAGCGCCGTGATTTCTACGCCACACCCTAAATTCTTTAGAAACGCCTTATGCCTAGGCCCTCCGTTCTCATCCCCAGCCATTGTGACGTAACCTTCTAACAATTTTATGGGATCTGACAATGAACCATCGTCCACCGGACTTATTTCTAACCGGGAATACTGTTGGGTTAGAGAAGGTTCCGAATTTTTTCGGATACTATCAAAATGCGTGATTACAGGTAACGTGTCGACAAAGTCTTTTTGGCACTGGTGATCTTTGGGGTCAGTTGTTGAACTAGCCTTATTTTTAGCGACCTCATTTTGCGACTGTTTCGAATTTTGAGTAGAAACAACAATGTTTTTGGCATCTCTTAAAATTTGGTTAGCCAAAGTCTCACAAAAATTTAGAATTTCTTGGGGTACGCATTTTACGGCTATTTTTTCCTTCACATCCGGCTCAGACTGGACTACCTTTTTCGAAATCGTCTCGCTCTTGTTAATATTATTCTTATTAGTCTCACAAACCGATTCTAAATCTAAAGTTAATTTTTGCGGACAAGACTCAACATTAAAGGTAAACCCAGTACTTGTGGCATCGTTTAAAATGCGCTGCGCCAAGTTAGCCGCATACTCAACCAGCTCCGAGGGTGGAGTTATTGTGGGTGGAACTTCCAGGGTGGGAGAGTCACTCTTACTTCTACTTCTTTCTTTCTGGCTGCCTTCCTCCTTTGAAGAGGGGTGCTCTAGTAATTGGTTTGTGTCAGAAACAAGTTCATTTTCAAATTCTTCGATAGTTTCATCAAAAAATAGGGCAGCACTCGTTAGCAATTCAGGGGTTAGTGGGTGTTCAGTAGGAGTAGCGTCAGTGGTGTCAGTGGCGTCGCCAAAGGAAGGATTACAGGGCGTGGACGTAAGTATGGTAGTAGTTGTGGTGGTTGTAATGGTAGTGGTAGTGGTTTCATGCTGAATTAGCTCAATCTTATTTAAAGACTGGGGCAGTTCACCTGCACTTTTGTCGTGTAGGGGGTGTGGTTGAGTGTAAGGAGCCAGAGTGTCATCCACAGGTGGAGTGGAAGGTGTGGGTGGTTCAACAGTTAAGGTGGGTGGTGAAGGCGAGACGGAGCGACGTTGGGAAGAAGGGTCCTTGGTTGAGAATGATTCTTCTGGGGAAGAAATTATTGACTCAGGGTCTGCAGCGGATGGTATGAGTAAGGTATGAGAAAAGATAAGCTATTTTCAGGTAGGTTCATAATAGATGCTTGTTAGATAATAGTTGCAGGTTGTGGGGTTTTCACTAAGCAAATCTAGTAGAGGTAAAATTAGTAATTTAAAATTTTCGGAGTGAAGGGATCATATTTATGTGGAAGGAAGTATAACGAGGTTCAAAACGGAAGTGGGTAATACGATTAATTTTGTATCTTGGCAGTGGAGAAAGCTTAACATTAATATTAAGTAAATTGTGAAGAATTTTACTTAGTGACAGAAGTATTATACCTCCGAGTCAAGAAATGAGCCGTAGTTTCAATTGAAGACACAAAAATTTGCAATGGTTTACCTATTCGTCTCCTGGGATCATCTTGGAAGCGTGTTTTTGGCGCAGGGGCCTTATTTCTTCGGTCCTCTCTGCTGTACTCTTCCTTCATGGATCGTTCCGAACCGTTGGCGTACTCTTCGGAGAAAACATATTTCCGGTGCTCTGGATCCATTCCAAAATCTTTCAGTAATGGAGCAGCCTTCACGGGTGGGACGACTTCATCCATAGGCTTTTTGAACAGTATCTGGAAAAGGCACTTATTACTGAACATCAAAATTTGAGCTCCATTTTTGGAATCAGTTTCAAAAACCAGAAAAGCTCGTAAATAAAAAAAAACAAGCCAATTGATTCAATACGCTGCAAAGAAACTTACGCAAAGGCAGGAATACACATAGTCGCAAGTCACATTGATCATATAGTACCAGGAAATGAGCTACAGAGAGCAAGAATAAAAATAGATTGAAATAAAAGAATGGCAGCCATAAATAAGGCACCTCGTAAACTAACAATAATGCCGATAACATGCCGTGCTGAGAGACTCATACAATGGCACAAGTTGTAAATAATAGATGCCATATTGCGTGCGGTGAAAGCAAAAAAGAAAGTAAAGTAAATAATACCTTCATCAGTGTGTAGACAAAGAAAACAACGATACCCCTGAAATTGAAAAAAATCATCAGTATCAGAATTTTTTTTATATCCTTCCAATTTCCTTGGTATAATGTTTAATGCAGTTAAACTCTTATTACAAGGTGTACATTGGCATCACAATTCCCATTGTGCCAGATCCCTTCGTGGTCTGAGGGACGTGTGCAGCTTGAGCCTGGGCAAGTATGGGAGTGAAATTTTATTAAACCTGGCCATATTTCGGAAAAAAGTCCTATCTTACCACTGGTGGACGCATACCAGGAATCGGACCAGGCTATAAAGGAATGATTATCATTTTATTACAGTGAATATTTTACGCATAACATTCCTCTCCTCACCCTGGCTTCTCTCTCAATCGTCCTCCTTGGAGAAGGGATGGCTTGACCTTTCTCTCTCAAGGCGGGATGTAACATTTCTGGTCGTAACAGTCGCTCAGGTCTCATATGACCTAGATTTCGCAAAAAGAGTGTCTCATTAATTGTGGAGAAAGTATAAAGGTCAATCAAACAGTTAGTTTATAAATCGTGTTAAAATGATAAGAATTTTAGTAAAGTTATAACTTTCTCTTTTCTATTCAATAGCCAATCCAAGGTTAAATTAGTTTAGTTAGTATTATTCCAACTCTTAACTCAACCACACCCTAAAATTGAATGGCACCTACTCGGAGAACTAAATGGACCCTTGGTCAACCTTGCCAGGCCCAGTTCCGTAACATCCACTCCATAACTGACTTTTAAACAATGGGACGTGTTGAAGGATCTGATTTGGTTGAGGGAATTTTTATACTCTTTTGTCTTATCGGCATTCTCCTTGAGTAGCGGCAAGATATCCGCACCGCATTGTTTAAGAACTTCATTACGACACACATTCGTCATGGGTTTGCTTATTTGAATCTTTTTCCGTCCACCTTGACCTTGACCGGGATCCAAGGGAGTTTTGCTATCTTTTTGAAGTATGTGTAAGCATATTTCTGTCACTAAATGATAAGCGTTTGTATCCTTTTCCGATATCACGTCACAGCATGCTGTTGAGGAAGATGAAAAAAATAGGGGTAAGAATAAAGACGATTATTAAATCATATCATATTTTGGCCAGGTTTCTTGTGTCTTGTCTTATCCACAACTGTGACATTGACGATTTAAATAACAAAATACTGTAACTTTATTACTTTAATAATCATATTTTTTAGTTTTAAGTTAGCATAACTTTTTTTTAATTATTTGCAACGTATGCCATGAAATGAGGCGTAGTTAAATTATTTATTCAATAAGCCATCATAGCTGACAGGATATTGGGGGTGTGAAGGAGAGTAAATAACAAAAAATGCATTTATATTTAGAAAATGTATTTTGTACTCGGTAAAAAATTAAGTTTTGAGCAATGATTATGTTTCATTTCTCGAACACCATCTATAATTCCAACGCTAGTAATGTATTTAGGGCAGGAGTAGGTAGTTGTGAAGCATATATGCAAATTTTTTCATGCCACGGTGCATATACAATGAATGGGGTGCAAGTTTTTGCAACTGTTCTACTATAAAGTGTATGAGAAAGTCAGTCAAAGCTAAATTTAGATGGAGTCCGTCTATCCAACTAAACCATCCAGCTAAGGATGGGTATACATAAGTAAAATATATGCATGTGTAAAATTATAAATATGGCAGAACTTCTGTATATACGAACTCGTATTCGCAATCAAAATTAGGATAAGCAATTTGATATGACGGAACGGATTCTAAACCAGTGTGAAGGATAGGTAATGGCCTCCACAAAATAAAATGCATGACTCCTACATGTTTCGAATTCCTTGCGAAATACATCTTTCAACAAAAATTTTATGAATCCACTAATTGCGAATGTCGGCTCCCATTGAAAATTGACGGGTTATTGGTTTTACTGAAAAATTTGTTTATTTTACAGATTTCAAGTGCTTTCTGCAAGACAGTGATTTCCAAACAAAAATAAACTGAGTGAGTCAGATTGCGATATATTGCACAAATGTGCAACCAACTGAAATATATTTGAGAATACTTTCTTAACCTTTCTTTTCTATTTATGGCATTTTTAACCCAAATGGTTTCATACATTAATCGCCAAAACTGTTTCTTACCTTCATCCCCATGTCCATTCATGGAAGCAGTGAACATTGGATAGAAAATTTTAGGCCAAAGAATGCCAAAACATCCGACAACAATTGCGAGTATAAAAATCGTCTTCCCACGGCCAAAGCCATCCGGACCCACGGCTGCTGACGAGGATGAAGGCATTTTACAATTTACTTGTATAAAACTCACACAAACTTATTTTAATTGCAACAAATTTCCCAGCTAACTGATGAGAACCATTGAACTAAATTCTTTATTCCTGGAGAAAGTTGGGGAGAAAGTTAAATTATCACAATCTAACAGAAAAGCGTATCTACCACTCATAACAATCACACTACTAATGATCACAAATAAGATTTAGACTAGTAATCTAGCAAGTTCGTGTATTTCGTATCGTCGAGATTCAAGTCTCATACTCTTCTTGCTTAGATATTGGCACAGGATCCACTCTCTATCCTTGCTCCAAGACTTATTTTAAATCTGAGAATAAGTTGAGCAAGGCCAATATTTCCATAAGAAATGAACTAGGATCTTACTCTAACACAGAATGATAAGCAACACGGAGATTATCATCTCTCGATAGACAGGGATACACGAACTGAAATGAGACTGCGGTTTGGGAAGTCGTACAAGTTTCTTAAGAGGATCTTTTTCCCATTCTAGCTGCCCATTACTCAAAAACAAATAGAACGGCGTCTATCTCAGCGACCCTTCCTTTCTAGCGTGGTATAACTTTGGCGTGAACTCTACCTAAAATACGGACACATGACATGAATGACACGACAACAGTGTGAACCCACATCTGTATCTGAAAAAGTACCAAGGAGCCAAAAAAACGGTATTCGCAAGTCCACGACTTTATCCACCGAACAAATCCCGAGTATATTACCCGGCCCGATGCGGATTCGACTATAAAACCCGGGTGTTCGGGAAGTAATGATCATGAAATGAAGAAGAGAAAGTAAGTAAACTGACGGAGTGAGGGATGGTAATGGAGGATGTAGCGTCATTCCAAATTCATGAGACTTTCTCTTTCTGACACATGCCACTGCATTTAACGTGGCATCATTATTTATTAATATGTTGGCAACAATAACACTTGGACGGAAAATTGCAATAAAAATAAATATATATCTTCAACAACAATGGGACACATTCACAGGGAACATTTGCATACATAAGTTATCTTACTGGTGCAAGTTGTACTGTACTGAAACTACCTTAATACACAAGGTATCAACAACGGTAAACAAATGGAAGTATATAAATAGCGAAAAACACTTATAACCCGTTTTCTTAGAAGGCAGGAATATTTTAAAAAGTACATAGGTATAAAAGGAATACTCTTAAGTTACAAATGCACTCGATTATTCAAGAGAAATGTCTTGTTCCGCATCTTTAACAATTTCTCAATTAATTTCACTCCTTCAGAAAAGAAGTGTTGACATGACCGCCTGAACTGAGTGGGAGTGGCGGTGGGGGTGGTGGCAAGTCGTTATCTCTCTTGTTATTTTCTTCGTCATCATCAGACACTGATTCGTCATCCGCGATGGTGAATACAATCTTGACATCGTTCTTATCCGATTTAGCACGCATATAAGCTACGATAAAAATTGTATTATGAATTATTTTTGAGCAATTCTTCATAATAAGGAAAAAATGGGTTTACTTCTTACCTTCAAGTGCACCTTCAAGCTCGCTCTCATTTGCACAACATTTATATGAAATTTTATTGTGTTCCAGTACACTCGTGAAAATTCTAACCACGCTTGGCTTCACTTGGTACAGGATGAGTTCATGTTTCTTGTCATTAAACATTTGGAAGAGGTCTCGAACTCCCTGTTCAAAATTGAGTGGTCAGAATTTGAGACAGTACTCATTTGTGCAGCATTTCATTACAGAAGCATTGATAGATTGGTGCGTTTTACGGTTTACATACCTGTGCCGCAGAAAAGTCAGCGAATTGGATGTGCTGGCAATCAATTACTAACGGGATGCTTCCCTTGGCCCAAACACTGCCTGACTTGATCATGATGTATCTGTAGGATGTAATATTAAATGCGTTTTAACTGACTGTATATGTATGCCATAAGATTATGGATTTGTAGCTGGAATCTTGTTTAAGTATGTGTTACCTCGTGTAATCAACTGAAGGGAAGGTGAGGGAGCGGTCAAGGTCCAGCAGAATGAACTCAATACCGGTGGATGTCTGCAAAGTGATGTAATAATTCAGCGATAACACAAAGTCAAATACAATTAGTATATTATTAATTACCTGGCCCCTTTTAACTCGAATACCTGGTCGAGCTGACCAATACAGGAGGAAAATGACACTGATTAAGAACCCAATCAAAACTCCAAACTGAAGTCCAACTAATAAACTAACGGCAAACGTAGCAAACCAAGGGAGGAGATCCATTTCTAAAAAAAATGCAAAAAAATCATTTCATTAAAATCTGCAACTGTCTCAAGACATCTCTGAATTCCTTACTTTTGCTTTTCCACATCGGATAAATAATATCGACATCAATAGTAAAAATAACAGCACAACAGATAACCGCGGCCAAGGCAGCCTTGGGAATGAAGAAAAACCATGGCGTAAGAAACTGTAGCGCCACCATGACCAGAACGCCAGTGACCAAACCACCCAACGGAGTTTCCACACCACTCGACTTGTTCACCACTGTCCTGGAGAATGCCCCAGTGATCGGCATGTTACTTAAAAAACTTCCCAAAATGTTTGATATCCCAATTGAGATCATTTCCTGCAAAATCCAAGGACAAAGATAGAAAAAGTTGCTGGAGAAAGTAAGAAGAGAAAGCCATGAAATGCATGCTCACTTGAGAAGCATCTACACGCCCTGTCCCCGCATATAGCCGGGCACTGGTAATGTGTTCCATTAGCGCCAGTAATGGCAGGACAATAAGTGCTGAACTATCTTTTTGCAGAAGATCCATAAATGTGAATGTTTCCCATTCGGGAAGGATAGGTCCTACTGGCTGTGTTCCATTTC
>JAAXNX010001544.1:0-17332 GCA_036491905.1 Folsomia manolachei | reverse complement strand
AACTAAAATCCAGCATTCCTTTGGACAGATAACAAAATTCTGGTCAATGGCACATGAAATATTTATGACTACATATAGTATCCAAACAGTATTTTATTTCTCTTGATTTATTTCCCCACCAATAATAATTAGATCCCTTTAAAACGATTATGTTAAGCTCATTCTAATTATCTCACTGCTTTTATTAATGGATGGAAATCTATGGTTCACATGTAAGGGAGCTGTTTAAGTTGATATTTTTTCGACAAGTACAATTAGTTTAAGAAAAAAGGTTAGAGGTTGAAGAAGCAAAAATAAGCCTTCCATTGTGTTCAATAACCCAACCAACCAAAATCTTTTGTGTCGGTTGCTTTGAAGGGATTTGAAGTGAAAATTGGGTCCAAGATCGGTCTTTGTTTGGGTGAGGGCGTGGAGCTAATTAATGGAGGCGGAGGTGTCGATCTTGACTTTTTTTCTGACTCCTCTAGTAGTCAGTTAATTAGCACATGAATGGGACTTGAGGGTGATAAATCACAGAGTAATTAAAAATAGGCTATGCGGCAAGGACACTGCCCAGACTTTTATTTCTTTACGCAAGATGATTCATTGAGGCGAGGAACGGTTGGCCTGTGTCCGCTGCATTTTTATGGGATGTAAAACAAGATCAGAGATTTTTTATGGGTTGTCATTTTACATTTACACGAGGGCAAATGTGTATGGATGAGGATGAGGCAGAGCATATACACAACCCTTAAAAGAATGAGAGCTTTCCTAGCTTTGTAAATAACTAAAATAAAAAGTAGCCCAGTTTTGTTATTCAAAAATAAGACTTACAAAGCGAAGCACGGAATGGAAGGCACGGAACTTCGAAACAAACAATTGAACTCATTTTTAGAAAAATTATTAGAAATATATTTTCTAGACTGAAATACAGTATTAAAATCATCCCATGTTGTTATTTGGATAAAGAATGGAAACGAAAGGGTAATGGCAAGTGATGTGGCATGGTTATTCACAGAATATGAGTCTTGTTTGTCTGAGTAGGAGTATGTAGATGAGATGGGGTGATAAGGGTGGTTCCTTGGATGGGTTTTAGCGGAGTAGAAAAACTTCTTCTGGAGGGGGTACGTACGTGGCGTGGCCGTGATTTGGTGGGTAATCAGCTGGGAGACAAATAGCCAAAGTTGTCCCATCACTCCACCATCAGCTTCCATTTCGAGACCTGAATCCTAATCACCGAAAAGAACATGGCAAGGACGGAGGTCCCATCCATGCATTAGATGGAGAAAGCGGACAGAACAGAATAAATTGGCAATTTTACAGTTTTAGTTAAAGTTTTCTGCTGTGCATGCGTCCGCTACATTAAGGACATGTCTTATTTCGTCAGACAGTAAATTGTTTGTGAATGTTTAAACGTTTTACTTAAAAGAAAACTTGGTCGTTTCACGTTTATGCATATTCTGCTTTCTCCTCATCCTAGCCAGCCAGTTGCAGTAGTATTAGCCGGTCAATGTCAGTCCTACACATTTTTAGCAATCTGAGAACGTCTTGTTTGTTTAAAAACTATAACATACCTGCAAAATCCAAATTTTCACAATGTTGAAATTATTCAAATTTTTCTTTTTCATCTCATCATAATCTGAGTCCTCCTACAGAACTTTGGCCCACAATTTCTTTATCCATGTTCGTTCTGGTTAATAAAGTGGGCAAAGTTCTTTTCCACAAACAAAAAACATGCATAACTATACCAAGACCAGGACTGTATAAACCAAGAAAAGAAACTATGTAGGTCTCCACTCATCGGAGTTATTTAAGTTCTGGAAGAAGGGGCGCGACTGCTCCTTCTTTCTCTCAGTAGAGTCACCAGTAGTCAGTCAGTTAGTGGATGAAAGAATGTAAACTTTCCCCTGAGATCGGTCCCTTGTGGGTCGGTTGGTTGTGGTTTTCCTTTGGTTAACCACATTTCTTTTCCTTGACTCCGACAACCTTTGTGTATAAGTGGGCTAAGAAAAATGTAACTCTTGCCTACCCTGCCATGACCTGTTAGGGAATCTGGGTTTATTTTCATTGTGTTCACTAAGTAAAAGAAACTTGTTTTAAACCTCTTGTGACAACTATTATACTCATACCTATAAACTATACAGTCTTACAAACCAACATATATTCCCACAATATTTAAATAATTAATTCAATCAAAAAAATCCAGGTCAGGTTAGCTACTTGATTGAATTATTGAATCGGGATTAAATTTTAAACTTAAAGCAAAATTGGCTTTATTAAAACAATATGTATAAACAATGGCTGGACTAGGTTATTTCCAGGCAATGAGAACAACTCAACAAACTAGTGAAGCTAAAATATCCGGAACAATCTGGAACAAAGGAGTGGAGCAATATTCATTTTTGACTCTCATTTCTAAAATAAATTGGGTGTTTGTTTGTTGAAGGATGAAAATGAAGTTGTTTTAAGTAGCTGAGAATTTCGAGCTGAGTAAAGTTAAGTGGTTACAGGATTCATTGGAGGCTGGCTTGTGCTTATCCTAGTATGGGAAGGAATAGGATCTTTTTGAATTGCAGTGAGTAAAGTTACATATAAGCAGACTAGAATCCAGTAAAAGGCGGCGGCGACTGAATTTTGCTTGTTCCAAATTGTTGGAGGGAGAGAATCTGTCCCAAGCAAAGCAGTTAGTTTATTGATTCCCATAATAAGAGAGAAAGGAAGGGAAGGAGTAAAGTAAACGGGATTTGTGCAATTGTCTTTATGAGTGAAAGTAAGCAGAATTTACACTCCTTTGCATCTTTCCCCACCAAATAAAATAAAATAACCAAACCACATAGACTAACAAAACAACCAAACGAATCGTCCTTTAACATATCCGTTTACTCCTAAATAAAAATTTTCTCTGCTTTCTCCACAATGGTATTCATTCATATAGATCAAAATTATCTTCAATTTTGTAGTTGTTTGAGTGCAATCTATACAATTAATTGCATTGACATTACATTAAAAATTCCAGAATTTTGAAAATGTTTTTTGATAATCTTACATAAACATTTTTATGTCATTTAAATTTCAGTCAGGGACACTGTGAAAGTGTATTGTTACATAGAAATAAAATAAAACAGCAAGGTTTTGCTTTGTATGGAATTTTGCATGCACTGTCGTCGTACTCTCATTTCCTCGTCGACATGGTTTACGTACACTTGATGTAATGTGATGTTATTTTATGAGATGCTGTAGATGTTGGATAATATTTCCTTCCTCCTTCGTTCCTACTCCAGACAAAGTTCCAGAGATACGTATTTACGTAGAGATAGTTAGCAGGGATGTATATGCCATAAAGGACAGCAGATAAAGCTGATGGATGAAATCAAAACACTGTGACGTTGGCAGTTTGCCATCCCATCCAGTCCCCAATCACATTATTTTATTTTATTCCATTTTATTTCATTTCATGCATATCCAACTCTCTTCCTCCGTAAAATTGTATTTGTGAGAGTGCAACAAAGACCGGAAAATAGCAAATTCATCCTTGCATCTCAGTGTAAATAGTCCAATTCATATATGCTGCAAATAAGTAACGTGTTAAGTTGAACTTCATAAGAATATTTCCCCTAGTTTCAGTGTGTAATCTTAATGGTTGATAGTTTTATTTCCAGGATAATTTATATTCGGACAACAGCAAACGACTTGGCTTCATAAGGGTTGAGGAGATTTTCATTCAGCTATCGTATGTGACATGCCGTTAGAGAAGGATGGATAGTAACTAACCTCTTACCTGAGATTCAATCTCTTAATTGTTAACTTCAATAGACAAACACTAAAAGTTAAATCGGATTTTCAAACATACTTCAATTTAAAGCGAATGTTAGCATCTTCTTTCATAGAGAGCAGTGCGATTGATCCAATTAAAATTATCTGTAACATGATCCCAACTCATTTTAAGAATCATATTACCAGTACTTGGAAGAAGAGAGACGAAAGAAAAAAGGTCATCTCACAAATACAGACGTAATCCATTGACACAACATGAAACAAGTTGACCACAAAATGGAATATTTTTTTATTGGTAATTTGTCACATTTCTGACAGCTTAGATAACCAAGTTCAAAATGTACTGTATACCAATTTGAAGATCTGGTTGGTCCCAACTCTCACAAATGTTCAGGAATGGCTAACAATCTATGGCATTACCGTGCCAGCAAGGAATCTTAAATAGAGCACTTCTACCCAATATATGTATGTCCAACTATTATGTCCCAATCTTTCTAAAATACCATTCCCATCCCTCCATTTACTTTTGAGATTCGAACATATTTAATTCGGTCCGTATTAATTTGTAACTCGATCCATCCCACAGAATACCAGCCTCAGCTAGAATATAGTATCAATTTTACGTACGTACACCATCCCCAATCCAACCACACCTTACTTTCTCCCCAATTAGCTGACCTCAACCAGAAACAAATCTGCTTCATGACTGACTGACTGAATCAATTTCAACTTCATGCCCAACTCTCTAAATAAGTCTGCCTCTGCCTCCCAAAGACGCTAACTAACCGTGAACAAAACAAATGGAGAAATGGATCCAATTTGCTTCCAATCCAAATACAAACACAAATTACAAAGCGGAGAGCAGATTACGGATTACAGTCAAAACCAAGTAAAAGTAGACTATCAATATACAACTGTATGGATGTAACAAAAAGATATTTTACTTCAGAAGAGAGCCAGCCATTGCTATGTGACTGAGATCTGGAGTGGGAACGAGGATTGGGAGTCAAAAGTGGTGTCGGTAGTGGTGGGATGCGTTTGGTTTGGTTGGAGTCCCAAACTTGTGATAAAAGAAGAACTAGGATGAAAATTAGAGATTCTGAACAGATTTCGATAGAAGTGGGCTGATTGTGCTAAAGCAAAGTCGAGTCGAGGAAAGTAAATCAGTATCACGTTACTAACTGCGACGCAGATAGGTTTTGGTTCAAGATTGAAATCAGTCTTAACTCGTTCCGTTGGTTTTCTGATTTCTGGTATTGGTGTAAATGTTGACTATGGCAAAACAAGATGGAGAAAAAAACAAACAAATCTGTAGTAATGGTACATAATTTACTTCAAAACTATTTCGAACTCTGTATATATGTAGGTGCATACCACACCCGTATCATGTTAATAATTTTTGAGTATATGATAGTCCAAATGGATGAAGTATGGACATAACTTAATCTTGGTCTAGATTACTCGACCAATATTAACACACAAAATCAGGAATCAAGTACGGTTCTCGATGAAATCAACGATAAGGAGAAAAGTGCTCCCCAGAAACTATTTTGCAAAGATTTCCTTCGGTACTTGATTTCTGATTCTGGACAGACATTTTTCTTCCTTTGCAATACTTTTCACTTTTTCATTCATACTCGTGTCAGCAGCAGTTTTCCTTACTGCCAAGTTCTCACCAATGGATTCAACTAATATTTTTGTTATGAAGTAACGATTCAGGATTAGTTTACTCTATGTACTAAACCATATCACAGAATGAATTTGACAGTAGAAAATAAAGTGCACTGATTCGGTTTTAAATTTTATTTCATTTCAATTCCAAGCAGCACCTTATTATAAGATTCTATAATTTTTTGATCTTGGAATTTAGTACGATAAAGTTTTAGTAGCTTCTAAACTAACTGAAATGCAGTTGAAGTCTAGGTGGAAAGGAAATAAAGGAATATAAATGTTTATTACGAAGCATATCAAGATGAAAACAGCTTTCGTTATTGAATGTTTTTGTTAGACTTGTCAGAGTATGTCCCTTTAAAATTTTACTTATGAACAACTTTTCTAGATTTTTCCAACCTGAACGAAATGAATATGTCCAGTTTTTAGTAAAAATTTTATTAAATCTGGTCGAATATTTGAGAAAAAATATAATGTCACCAACTGAATAGCATTAATTTGAAACAAAAAGCCATTACAAATGTACTAAAATAAAAACACTGTTTCAAATCTTGTCTTATCATTAATTTTAAAGGTTCAAAAATTTACTGGGTATGACCCTTTCTTTGTGTTGAGTGCATGGTACTAATCAGCTACATTTGTTAGCCACACACAGCGTTAGACCATGTATTTGCAATCTGCATACCATGTCTGCAGAGAAATGCTATAAAAGACCATGCACCATTAACTTTTTGGCAAATCACTTTCTACTCGCTAAACTTTGTGCAAGGCAAAAAATGTTCTGCCTTTCCTATCATTCATTTATTACTTACG
The DNA here is from genome assembly GCA_036491905.1 of Folsomia manolachei. Taxonomy (NCBI): domain Eukaryota; kingdom Metazoa; phylum Arthropoda; class Collembola; order Entomobryomorpha; family Isotomidae; genus Folsomia; species Folsomia manolachei. The sequence goes on along the minus strand of JAAXNX010001544.1, from coordinate 11,095 downwards.
TTACCCACCCGGACAGTCAGGATACTGAACTGAAACAGAACCAACCGGATCCAATGGTCTGTATATATCGCAATTTGGAATGCAGGCCGGTTGCAACGGAGACTCTTGTCTCCAAATATTTCACCCCTTGTCCTCTCTCTGCAAGTAAATTCCCACTAAGGATACTAAAAATATACTCATTTTAGTTGTTGGCCTCTCCAACTCAGTCAGACGGCCAAGTGTCCTTCAAGTAGCCTTTGTCTTATGATTGTAAGTAGTAGTAGTCCTACTCAGTTTGTGCATGTTTTCAATGGCTGGAAAACTCTAATCTCAATCTACTCACAAGTATTTCAGCACAAGGGGTATGCAACTCAGACCCAGTTACTTGGAACCTTTTACTCAAGTTACACACTCGTGTTTCATTCTACTTACTTGCACTTTTTCTCTGATTCTTTGGCAGGCACAATGGAGAAAGCCATAAAAAATAGATATCCTCTTTTCCGCTTCTACGACGTACAACTTCACTATCGGTAGAAAACATAAAGTTATACATTTTTGTGGGGTGGTTACAAAGAATTGTACTAGGATACAGATATGTGATAAGCTACTTCAGTAGGAGCGGCACAACAAAGAAAATATTAAGTGAATACACCCAACAAGAACTAAACCAGAATAGTCCAGAATCCAGACATTTGGTTTATTGCTTCTCAATTTCACTTTCACCAATATCTCATGTTTGCCTCTCTGTTCTTTCTTTATTTATTTCCCCGTAAAAAGACTGAGATTGGGCGAAGGATGAACGGAAAACGATAAGATGATGATCTGCTGGATGATGATTGCATTTCTTTTTCAATGAATGTACAAAAAGTAAATCTTTTTTTTTATTGTTTTCCAGATTGGACCAGCATCTTCCTCCGTCTACGATGGAGACGCTTGGTCTGAGTGGTCGGAATGGAGTCAGGTAAAAAGTAGATATTTGTTACAGTTTGCCAAAAATAGTATATTTACACAACCACATTTTTTAGTGTACAAGAACTTGTGAGGGCGGAGTAACCCAGCAGTTTCGCCGATGTAAAAGCCCCAGTGGATGCCATGGAGTGTCCATCAAGAGGAAAATGTGCAATATGCAGGTAAAGTACTTTATCGAGTTAAAAATGATACAAATAAATCAATTTTCCTCCTCTGGATATAATTGGAATTCAGTTATACAATATTATTCAAAATTCGAAAATATTAACAGTGTAATTTAGTGTAATGGAGTGAGCCACATTACGGGATGATTGAAGAAAGTAAATGATTCAGAAATTGAAGGAATATGAAAATCGAAAAAAGTGAAGGAAAATAAGCAAAAAAAGAATAAAAGATGACGAATAGATTGATGGACAGTCAGTGGGTGGCGGAAATGCGTTATATTTCTTCCTAGAATTTGTGCATTTCAGTGAAAGAATACTTTTTAGCCAATAATGCGTTTTTTACGTCTTATGAATAATATCGCGAGTTTGGATGCTGCCCTACCCCATCTTTTCCTTGGGATCCGCATGTATTCTAAGAAGGAATGGAGAAATAAAATAAAATAAATGGATGCCCTTCTTTATTATTATAAGTGGATGATAAGTGTGTAGAAGTGGTTTAGGGATAAGTGATTGATGATGTTGAATGGACTAGCACTTAACCCTGTCCCAATTGACTCATTACCACCAACATCAATCAACTTCTACCCAAGACTCCATAAAACTCTTTTTGCTCTGTATATCTTCACACAGATCAGATCTCAGATCTTCCACCCATACACAACCACAGTATCTTTTTTGTAACTCAAAAATAAAACTGGGCCGTCTCAACTGAAATCTCCAAAAGCATTCGAAAGATGCCCAGAACATAAAATACAAAAATATATAAATCTGCGAGCTTATATACCTAACACAATAAAATATGAACTCCTGCTCAACCAGAAACTTGAGCCAAGGAAAAGTCTGACAGACATTGTTACGACAAGATCATAACTTTATTTTATATTCCAGCCCTGTGGAGAACCCCGAGATTATCGTGGTGATCAATGCCGAGCCTTTAACGGAGTAAAATTTGATGGAAAACGAAGGAACTGGGAACCCGTGGAAGAAATAGAAAACCCATGCGCTCTAACATGTAGGGTTGAAGGGTCAAATCAAGTGGTCAAACTAAGTCCAAAGTTAAGAGATGGAACACGCTGTAAAACGGGGGCACTTCATGTCTGTGTGGATGGGAGATGCGAAGTAAATTTATTACTTTTTAAATAAAATTTTAGGATTTCAGTGGGTCAAGTAGCTTACTGGGAAAAAATAAATTTCCAGGCTGTTGGCTGTGACTTGAAAATTGGTTCCCCCAAAAAGATTGACGCTTGTGGAGTGTGTGGAGGTGACTCTAAATCTTGTACAAGCCCAGTCTACCGTTGGGATCTTGAGTCCAAGGGACCTTGCACGGTTCGATGTGGTGGGGGTCTCCAACCTGTGAATGTGGTTTGCAAAAATTCTCTCACTTTGGAGAAAGTGGACAATTATTTTTGCAATACGGCAACCAAACCTCGGTTGGACACACAGAGCTGTAATATCCAACCGTGTGAGCCTCAGTAAGTGATTAGAAAATTATTCCATACCTAAAACAGCTCAGTTTTCGTTGCATGTCAAACTACAAATTGGCTAAGTCTTTTGTTTTATTTTTAAGATGGGAAACTGGAGATTGGAGTTCCTGTGGGGCAACTTGTGGAGGGGGGTTAAGAATCCGAAAAGTTTTCTGTGCACAAGAAAAGAACGGGACAAAAATTCAGGTGAGAAAATTTACAAACTAATCCGATTTGAGTATACGGATAAACTTTTCTAAAGCAGCCCTTTCTCGGAGCTGGGTTTAACCCTAATTTGGACACGATTTACAAACTTTCCTGCTTTGAAATTAACAGGAAATTAAGAGAAATGTTATTAATGAAATAAAATTACTCGACACTGAGCGATCCAGGGAGCGAGGTTTAATGAATACGGGAAAAGTTTGGGGAATCAAAATTTATAAAACAAAAAGAGAAAGCATGAAAACTGCTAAATGTCGCTTACAATATTTTCTTATTGTGCTGGTTGAACACTACCTTCCTGAAAGGCTTATAGTCTTGTACACCAGCTGCAGTTTAGTTGGTCTAGGGTTGTGTAGTTTGTGTTTATATTCCTGGACTAGGTTAAGACCAAAAAACTGGAGAAAGCATTTCATTTAATACTTTACCGGCATTCCATTCATTTTCTGTCCTTGGCTAGACTGGTGATAGGTTGCTTTGCGTAGATTCCAATTTCTAACGGCATAGCTAAATACGTTGAACGAATGAATAGTAGAACACTTTTACTGGAATTGTGCAAAGTGCTCATAACATTTAAGTTTTATGCTCCATTTCATTAGATTCATTATCAGCAGCTCGTTATATAAGTCTTGATTGTTATCCTTAATGTGGTATACGGGATCTTAGTCAGGCTGTAGATTTTATTCGGAACTGCACCAAAAAATTGATTTTATGCATGCACTTGTAGTAAATAATAAGGCACTGATGTGTACATTGGCTTAATTAATTAGTTAAAAGGTGTGCAAAGATATTTGAAAAAGCAAATAAGTTTCTTCGCATGCATTAAACTAATCTGTTGAAGTTTCTAGCTCAAGGCTATTTGTTTAATTGAATATGTGATCTCTTGTTTGCTGTTAATTGTTTCCTTTACCATCCCATGCTCCAATGCATTGAATTAAACTTTACATTACACCGTCATCTATGCGGATCTACTATTACATCTTCTTTGAATTCTGATTTTGCTAGTTTTCTTAAAATGATGGAGTTCAATGAAATGAAGTAAAACAAACAAACTTCAATGAGTGCTCTTGTTCTTCATCTATGAGGATCTACTATTACATCTTCTTTGAATTCTGATTTTGCTAGTTTTCTTAAAATGATGGAGTTCAATGAAATGAAGTAAAACAAACAAACTTCAATGAGTGCTCTTGTTCCATGAAACAATTTCGTGAGAATAGCACCAAAACTATGCAAATAAACTCGGAAAATGGAAAGAGGTGGTACAAATGAAGAACTTGTCCAACTCCACTGAATTCCATCTCATCTCAACTACTTTGGTTTGGTTACTCGGTTTCAGTGTGAAACTACAACTTGGGGTTGGTTTTGTAGTTGGAAAGGGTTGAGTTGGAGAAACTGAAGTGGACGGATGGGTTGACGGTGACGAAACTAATCCCCCTCAACAAATGACTCAACTTTGTCTAAGTAAGGTAGTAAGGTAGGATTACAGAGTTCTGTATGTTTCTCAGCTATTTATTATTTCTTGGTCATGATTTATGACTGACACACACCGTCCCATCTTGTTTTCTTGTACTTCTACACTTTAACTCGTCTTTATGTGTTTATGTTGCTGGTTACACGCTGTGACTTAGGGAATGTTGGCGAAACAAAACGGTAATGAAATGTTGACATGTCGCGTGTGATTTAGGAGTGAAATTGAGCCTGTGAAATGACTCGAAATAAAACCCGGGTACGCTGCACAGCTACTACCTCATCCAATGGAAGTAAAAAGTTGCATTTGTCATTTGAATATTATTGCAGTGTTATACAACTCATATAAAAATATAAATTGGCTCCAAAAAGTTAAAGATATTGGAATGCAATTTTCACTGAAGAAAGTGACGAATCCTTGCTATTGTTGGAGTTTGAGAGATAGAGAAAGGTGCAGAACAATTGCCTTGAAGATGTGATGCAATGCGGTGGCATGGTTGGTTGGTTATGATGAAGTTGGTCCTTGTGGAGTTGGTTTGCTGGTCCATTTGTTAGTTGGCTTGGCCATGAGTCCCCTCGGGGCTGTAGGAAGTCATGGTATTCAAATGGCTTTTTCAGAATTTTGTCTTCTCGTAGTGACACCACCGTGCCATTTGTAAATAGGTACCATTGATAAGGTAGGTAGTGCAGACACTGTTACTTGGCTTAGCATGGTGCGGTAGTGGGTTGTCTAATAACACGGATAAGGTGATGATGATTGAAGAGATGGACGTGCTTTGGCTGTTCATCCACCTGCCTAATTTAATAACCAGGACAAGAAGACGAAGAGAGGAAGACAAACAAGGTTGCTTTTACCATCCAGACGCTAGAAGACCATCAACTCTGTGGGAGAATCTGTTCCAAACCTCATCTCAGTCCAGTTATTTTATTGCCCATTATGGCCCCAAGACAAGGGATTCATTTCACTCTTTGCTTACACCACCACCAACAGATGAGTACACGTGACAGGAATGTTTAAGACGGGCACGTCTGTTTTTGCCTTATATTCGTTGTTTTAACTTAAATGAGAGAAAGCAAAATGAGGATGGGAGTATGGGGAAGATCTCAAGCAGGAACTATGTGTATAATCCTAATTCTGCTCTATATTTTTAATATGCTTGAAACAACTTAGGGCAAAAAATTAGTAGATTACTGACTTGGTTTAAAATGGTATTCGGCAAATATTTTTTGTTAGTCGTTATCATCTATTTGCTATACAGAAAGAAGCTTGTTTGAAGATTCTTTTAGCAGACGAGACATGTTTTTCGCTTTACGTTTTGTACAAATTTTGGTGGTGCATTTCAAGAAGAAAGTAAAGTTCTCATGGAATTGTATAATACTAAATTCTTGAGAATTTGTTTTTTACTGGGAGGCCAAGCGAATAGGTTGTATACATGTAGTTGTCAGTCAGTTGTTACTTAACTAGAATCCATCCAACTGACACAACCCGACAAACGAACCATACAAAGACAACTGCATCCAACCAACCAACAACCTCCAACTTTGCTGATCGACATGTCTGAAGAAACCACTAGAGAAATCTACAGCTACAGCACAATACAAGTTTACAACCCTTCCTTAGAGTGTTGGAGTACATAATGTCTTTCTTGGGTTGCTTTTGCAAATTCAGCTTTCCTTCAAGCATCAGCACTCAGTAAATAACTGACTGACTTACACTCATGTGTTACACTAGGCTTGCATATACACATATTGCAACGTCCATCCCCCAACCGTAGTGGAGAAAGTTATGAGTTGTTATGCTGATCTCGTGACACTTGTGTTCGTCTATGCATGACCATGTTCCAATGAGAAGATGTTCCATTGTGGTTACTAAATACAAATAGTTGTTGTGCTCGCCTACTACAAATATCACTCACTACCGCAATAATGTGGCATTGTGCATTTTGGTGTCGGTGTTGAACTGGGTTAGTGAACTTGGTGAATGGAACGACTTGGTGAATGGAACGAGGTTGGATCGGGACTTTGTTTGACACAACATTTTTCCGTTTTTTGAATTGGTTATTTATGATGTTCTGTTAGCTTGTTTGTTAGCTCATGAAACCAATACAACAAGGCAGCTAGTGCAGTTCTACACAAATGAAAAATACAGTCCCCACAATTCATTCTGCTGCTGTGGTGCTTTTAGAGTGCTAAGCCATATGAAATTGCTGACTTTATATTTTATGCAGAAATGAAATGTCATTGTCAATTCCAATTCCAAGTGTCAACTTCACCCTTTCTCTGCTGTAGTGGGGTTATACGAATAGGTATAGGTTAAGTTTAGCTGGTTCAAGTAAAGTTGAGATTAATCCAAAGAAGTTGTTCAGCTTCAACATCAGCATCTTCTACCCGGCACACATTTCTGCGGTTGTATCTGCACGATAGTTGCTGAAGATGACTGGCAGCGGTACCAACTTAACGTAAAGTTAAGTGTACTCATCCCTGCATGCTATTATTCGCTTGTTTGGCTTCATTGCCTTCATCTTGAAGTCCTTTTGTAAATCTTATCTCTCGTCGACTGTCAGTCCCATGAACCAACCAACGGCTGGTTACTAGCCAAGTAGAAAACAGGAATCAGACTTGAAAATTGGAATTGGTTTGAGGAAGAAAGGAAGGATCTGGAAGTATTTGGTTTGGCTGGTGTAAGTGGCCAACAAAGATCTGATAGATCAAATGTAATACATAGCCAAGAATACTGCTGTTTCCTTTATGAATGGTTAAGTAATTCAGATGCAGATTTAAGCACAATGGTTTGGTTAGATTGGATGTTTATGATAATACTGACACTATTTTGGCACTATAAAATGGGAATGTACCACAGTTACAAGCCTATATTTGAATATGTTGATTAGATGAGTTTGACACAATTCTGTGCTACGATGCGGCACTGATAGCGGTAGCCTTGGACCACATTTTTATGTTGTATCTTGTTTTTCTGTAATTTTAGGTTGCGGACAAATTGTGTCACCACATTAGACGCCCGAACAACCAGGAACCGTGCAACCCTCAACCATGTCCTCATTGGCATGCCAGTGAGTTTAGTGAGGCAAGGAACTTATTTATTGTATTTTTGCTCATTTTTCTCAGGTGAGGTAAAAGTGAGCACTGGTGAACGCAAAAGCATGTCACCCGTTGTCGGGGCACCCTGTCCAAAGCTCAGTGAGTGATAAGGTGGGGTTCCTTCCGACGGGGGGTGGGACTCGTACAGCTCTGCGCTGACCTAGCGAGACTATCTTTTTCCCTAAAAAGCCCTTTCTAACGCTGCTACTTTTCCGATGTGATCACCCTTCAAAACTGTGCAAATGATGCGAGGTGGGATTCAATCACGGCCAAAACAAACTGGAAATGTAACAGAAAGAAATAGGGATTTATTGAAAACAGGCCAATTGGTTAAAACTTCGTAATTTAGTACAAAAATGAAATGATTCCAAATTCTACAGACTGACATGAATGGTTCTAAGGCTAATCTTGTNAATGATTCCAAATTCTACAGACTGACGTGAATGGTTCTAAGGCTAATCTTGTTCTCCTCTTGTGGGCGTTGCGGGGAAGGTCTTTTATAGACTTTGCTGACGGTCACTCTGAAGTTCACTAGCACTTTATCTCTAATCTATTACACATCACCACACATTCTAGGTTATCTACCTTCAGTCAGTATACTGTAGCTTAATGATAATTAAATTATGTTATCCTAGGATTACTGTCTACTGGGAAGGAATAACTAATTTAATTTAGACAATTCCAAGAAATGATTCTAATTGGAAAATTAGACTGGCTCCGGCCGGTCAGTTCACCCGCTCGGAGGTTACTTACACACAAATCTCAAATCATGCATGCAATTCAAGACAAATCACAAACTATTCATATTATGCTGCATGATTTCTTAACTATGCATTACAAGAAATATTTCAAGGTACGTGTAGTCAAGGCGCTTCGCTTTCTCGAAGCGCTCTAACTTCATATACCTTGGTTCGTTCATCGTAATCTCCAAATAATTATTTCCAGCACTCTTTACAATTTAAAATAAACATTTCCCAAGTTGTGGTTATTTATGCAAAATTTAATCATAAATGCCAAAAAAGTCCCGTATTTTTCAAAATTGTGGTCATAAAAGTTTTCAATTTGGCGACAACTTTTTCTCCTATTGACCGCTCAAAAACCTCCACGTTTCCTTACCTTCTGAAAGAAAGCGAAGCGCTCTAACTTCATATGCCTTGCCTTGGTTCGTTCATCGTAATCTCCAAATAATTATTTCCAGCACTCTTTACAATTTAAAATAAACATTTCCCAAGTTGTGGTTATTTATGCAAAATTTAATCAGCAGTGGGTAAAAAATAACATGAAATGAAGTACATGTCTGAATTGAGTGAGTCAAGTGCAACGAACGGGATAAACATCTTTTACTATTGGGTTATTTACTTTTCGGGTTGGTCTTGGCCGACAAGTTCAATGCTCATGGGACCAATTCACCTTAACACTACATACCTCACATATATACCTTAAATATAGTGAAAAAGATATACAACTCTGTTCTCACAACAAAGAAAATTCTGGACAATACGAAAATAAACAGCCGCTTATCTCCCAATCGTACTTGGAAAAAAAAAACAAATCAGGCCTTTCATCGGTAAAATTGACTGGTCAAAAAACTTTCTCCAACAAACACCATTCATCACCACATTACTCCTTTTAGTAAGTTCAGCATTTGTGGGATATGTTTTAACCAGCGCATGTATTAGTACACTGTTTTCTACATACCTATAAATACTTATATTTGTATAACATAACTGGTTCAAATTGATATAACATACGCAGGAATAGTTGTACATTGTACTTATATTGGAATGGAAACTGCAGCAGTACAACCGTCTCAGAAATTTGAGTTGTCAGCCAAAATCTTGTTTGTTGGTCAACTCTCAGAGTTCTGATTTGCTTGCCGCTTGGAGAAAAATCCGCAGAAATTTTAGCCGGACAAAAAATGTAAGGCAAAGTAACACGATCCAATACTGGATACGATAAGATCCTTTCATGATCACAATCAAATCGAAGAAAGCACGGAAAAGAAAACTAAGCGGGCTGTCAAATGCAGTGTATTTTTGGCTGCTTCACTCCGCGTGTTCTTGCTGCGTAAATAAAAGAGAAAGCAAAAAGCCATTTTGTCCTCACTTTGTCCTCACTTTGGGTGTTAGGAGCGGGTAGTAAGTGATAAGCGATACGAGTCCCTACTCATACGTAGCCTGTTTCTGCCAGTACAAAGTGGTTGACATGTGTTTTCTTCAGGAGAAAGCACAGACCAGGACAAGTAATAAATTACACTGAATCCAAAAGTGGCGATGGCGATACATGATACGATACCATACGATTTTATGAATGAATGCTACTATGAATAGACAAGGCTGTCTCATTTCATGCATTCCAATGGCTCTCTTACTTTTATAACGATTAACAAGATAGGTCATTAGGTCAAAGGAACAAGATACACTTTATTGCAATGAAATGAAAAAAGTCGGAAAAGGCCTTCCCGTCTCTTTTAAAAAACAACAAGGTTCATGAAGCCAAAGAATGCAGGCTTAACATTGCTGAAAAAGTGATTAAGTGCCTGAAAGCTTGTAGGCACGAATAAATCCTTGGCAAGTAAAATGTAAATTTTTTGTGCACCTTTCATACGTCACTGCCAAAGCAATGTTAAATACTATTTTCAAACCCATTAAACATTTTATGCAGGATATTTATTTATCACGACCTACAAGCGAGTCTAGACGTTTTGCAAACTTTTACTTCGTTTAGTTTTAGTCAGCCAAACTTTTAAAGCGTGAATGGAAAAGGATAATTTGAGTGATGGCAGCCGTTTCAGGAACTGTTTATGGGGTTAGTTACACTAAGTAAGCAAAGTAAAAGTAAGTGACCGATATGGAAGAAGAAAAAGGGCAACACGCAAAGGCCAAACAAATCCATGAAAAATTCTGTTCTGTTGCTGACTTTTATTTCCTTTCTCTACGTCATGTTAAATTTGCCACTGGGAGAGCAGTCAAGTACAGTGTTGGACCAAAGTGTCAAGCAAAAATTGGAATTTATTACCCGAAAAATAACCCCAAGCCCACAAACCATTAAACTGACGTATCAATCATGTACTCTCATGCAATCCATTTCTAGTCTGGGATAGTACAACTCGCCCCAAATGATACGGTTAAGCAGAATACTTGCATGCCTATGCAACAGTGGTACTTTGCAAGAATGGAACTTCATTTTCATTTTAGCTTTTTGTTATTTAATCTTCAGTCTTGATTAAAACTTATAAAGAATTCTGAAATTTACGCAATATCCAAAACTCCGATTCGATTCAACAAGCTGCAGTGCCGTTGTTGATTATTCCAGAATTAGTAACGGCAAGCAACACGAACAGCTTGGTGCTACCCTGTAATTTGACCTTGTTTTCTTGCAACTATGGTTGAAGAAGTCATAAAGTTGTACAATATATGGTGTTCAAGTTACGTACACAACCAGTGGTTCCTACATAATTTTTGCACAAAGTGAACCCCCAATTTCGGATTTCTGAGGTGTAGATTCAACTGATTAAGTCATTTCTTTAACTCCATTCAACCGGCAATCTTATTCTGCATACTAATCAAACTTATTCCAATTAAATGTCATAAGATCATAATTCGTATTATTACACATTGTAGTGCTCTGTCACGTGTGGGAAGGGATACAAGACCCGGAACGTCATTTGTCGAGATATGTCGAATCTGCCCAGTTCCAATTGCGACAATCGGCTGAAACCTGGAGAAACTAAGC
>JAAXNX010001543.1:0-17338 GCA_036491905.1 Folsomia manolachei | reverse complement strand
AGCGGCGCTGCTATTACAATGAATTTGGTTAACGTTCCGCGGCCAGTCGCAGGTTTGGAGGTCGTGAGAGTACATTAAGCCACCAGTGCAGGACTCGAGCAGAGCGCCGCCAAAAACGCAGACGTCTGGAAGTGGTTTATAATTTTAAAGATTTTTTTTCTTAGGTGTGGAAAATTTTGAAATATTTTTTTTAAAAATCCTTACAATACTGTGAGCAATCATTGGGATGTGGGAAATAACCGAAATCCTCAGGGCAGGAGAATTCTGGAGTGGATGTCTGCGGTGCGTTGTAGTTGAGGGCTGGAAGATTTTAGATTTCAGTGCAATTTTAAGCAGTATAGAAAAATATTTGCGAATTAGTTGAAAATGTTTTTGGATAAAATTCATCAGATTTTTAATTCCAGAGTCATATACAAAGAATCCAATATCATTCATTTATTTTTCTCATACGGTAAATTTGGAATTTTACGTGCTATAATGAGATTATGGGATCCGTTAACAAATGACATTAGAATAGCGTTTTATGAGCCATTATCTTGGATAATTTTTGAACATTTGATAAAGTTGATGGCTGGAAACTTAACGTATGGAAATGAAATGCATGAATAAATTTAATAAAAATAATGACTAAATTAAATAAACAAACATGGAAATAAACTCAAATATACTTAGAAGGTTCAAAAGTTACGTCTAAGGCTCCATAATTTTATAATTACCTGAAAATGGTCATGGAAATAAATTGCAAATATAAAAGAGTAACTATGTGTGAAATTACAATATATAGTCATTGCTCCAATTTCACCAATGTCAAATAAATCTCTAGGGAATATTTTACAATTGCTCTGCTTTTTGCTTGGGTTAAGAGCAGTGTGGGAAATTAAATTATTGCTAATTAATGGTTTAAGAAATTTAATGGAATTCTTTAATATTAATTCAGAATCCTACAGGTCTAAGGAATTCAAGCTAGTTTCAAAATTAACTATATTAAATTTAAAATGTTCCGTTGCCATGCCAACACCCAACATTTCATGGAATTCACATTCCAAATAAAAGAATTCCATCCCAATAAATCCACCAAAGACAAAAAAAGCAACCACGCCCTTACTAAAAGAGTGCCACACCCTGTGTAACCTTGTAATTGTAACCATTCCACTCTCAAATTGAGAGTCTCAATTGATTGCCATTTTTTACACGCTCTCTCACTCCAACTCTCTAGTAGTAAATTCCGGGTGCCACTAACTGAGCAACAAACTGGAGCAACTTTTCTCAAGGACGAGCTCTTTGTTCTTGGTGTTAACAAAAATGCATGGAAACTGAATCTCGTTTCCAAGACGATACATTAAAAATTAAACAATTTTCTAAATATTTTGTCACGCACTACCAAGCAAACGAAACTTTTGCTCTTTCAATCGTGGCCAAATTTCTTGATACGCTTGAATTATTTGACCTTTTTAACACAGTTTCCTTGGAGATTTTCCAATTAAAAAACACTGATAAATTTCCATGACAACTAGGTGTTTACGGTTACTTGGAATTATAAATATTATAGATATTATTTAAAAAACCCCACTATAATAATCACCATGTAAATATCGCTAATAATCAAAAACTCACCTCCCCCCAAGCCCACCACTCCCAAAAAAACAAGAATAATTTCCATAGCACTACCAATCCATAACAAAATTTATAAAAAAATAAAATAAACAGCAACGTCACCACGGCAACCACTCTTGGCGTAGTCTCTCGAAAAGTGAGTGGAAATTGTTGCAAGGTTGTGATATTAATTTTTGCTTTGTTACCTTATTCTTGCTGCCATAGCAATGGGTTGTTAAGGGGTGTAGAGATTGGAGAGAGATTACTATAAGGTTGCTATGAGAGAAGGTTGCCATTTGAAGGATTAAAAGTGAACGCCTTTGGTTGTTATGCAATTTGGACTAGTTTTAGAGTTTCCATGGGGTGTAAATTTTATAAATTTGAGTTGGAAATTTGTTGGCATGGTGATTTTTAAGAGTTTTGGAAACTTTTGAAATTTGTGAGTCATAATGTTTATTTACATGACAACACAATAAACGTTGGTAACCAGAGCAACCCAATTTCTCACTCTAAAATAAAACCTTGGCTACCTTCACTTTTTTTCTGCAACATTCCAACGAGTAGACAACGCCTTTTAATAAAAGAAATGTGTATCCATAGTGATTAATAATTGTGTTGCTATGGATTGAGGGATTTTACAGGAACTGCGAGTTGCTGTGGAATTTGGTTGAGGAAGTGAGTCAAGGTTGGAAAAAGAAAAATTATCAGTTTTATAAATTATTTGGGTTACAAAGAAAAGACGGTTAAGTTAAGGTACGGATGTTGCATTTTATAATGTTGGATGGGAAATTTACTAGAAGAAAGGCCCGAGTTGGTGGGACTTGTCAGATTGTATTTATAAGGAAAGGGCAGTTTATAATGTTGGATGGATAGGAATGGGTTATTGGGCCTGATTTATGGTTTACTAGCATAAGAGCCCGTCTGAGGTTAGGTTCAGTTACAGAGGTGGCATTTTATAATGTACGAATGGTTTACAAGCAAAAAGGCCCAATAATTTTTATAGAAACGATAAAAAATGCATAGAAATGGCAGTTTATAATGTTGGATGGATACAAATGACTGTTTTAAATGATTTACTAGCAAAAAGGCCCGTCTCAAGTTGGTGACGTATGCAAAATAATGAAAAAAACGAAACCCACAAAACTTGCCTTTTATAATACTAGATGCCAAATTCACTAGCAAATAAGCCCGTCAAAGCCTGGCGACACATTGAAAACTCTCTCTAACCAACTTTTTATTGATAAATAACTCTATTGAACTCTAAAACAACGCATTTAAACACTAAAACATCATAAATAAATGCAAAACTAATTATTTCCCCCCCAACAACTCATAAAAGGGATGGACACTGACACTCCTCCTCAACCCACCCACCCACTGACTCCTCTCCTCCTCAGACCCAGCACTCATCCTATAAACGGCATGCTTCCCTTCCACCACTCTCCCATCCGAATCCGTTTTACAAGCTTTTATAAAATCTGAATTTTTTGAATAAATCTCAAAACTAAATTGTTTTCCTTTCGTTTCCGTGACGATGCGGACGCCCACATTTTCCAGGGGGATGATCCCGCGGGGCTCCTTGTCCGTTGTGAACTCGAAATTAGTAGAGACAATTGTCATTTAGGATGAACCAGCGTCGTTTCCAAGTTTTATAGCGGCCTCCTTGTTTCCAGAGCCAACCTGTATTTGAAATAACATGTTAACAATCTATAACATTCGTCTTGGTTACTACAAATCTCCAATGCACTGTTAAATAACATGTTTCTATGGAATTTGTTTTAGTTGCCAAGTGATTTATTTGTTGTTTCTATAGAAAATAGTTGCTATACAGCAATTAGCAATTTCAGGGTTATAGAAATTTAGTTGGCAATGTTACTCTGCACTTGTTTTTTTAGTATTGCTACAAAATATTTCCGTTTCCATACAATATCTGTTGCCACGTAATGTTATGGTTACCACTTTTAAATATTTCCATAACTCACCCTCCTTATCCGGATTAAAAAAGGTGTGCATCAGGTCATTCCCGTCATCCTCTGGGATTTTAAAGGGCTCTGCTTGAATACTGTTGTAAAGTGAGATTAATAATTCTCGAGGTAAATCTCCGCCATTGTTTATCCCGCGGTTCATTAAGATGAATTGCTCTATTGTGGGTTTTTCCTAGTGTAACAGTGGCAATTATTTAGTGGTCATAGCAATGATTTAGTTATAACAACAAGAGTAACAACAAGAATATAGCAACCATAGCAACCCCACCTTCACACTGGGATTATGCAAACTCGTGTTGAGCATAATAATAGCAAAACTAAGGACATAGCAAGTGTCTGTATTTGTAAATATTTCCAGGATTTAATTGACAGTAGCGCTGGGCAAAGCATTCCATCATTCGGTCAATCTTTTGAGCTTCTCCCGGAAGGCGGAAGGACCACAGGAATTGGCGGAGGGCCTGGAAATTGGACTTTTATTGTTGTTATGGTGATTTAAATAATTGTGTTTCCATAGCGTATAAGATTGTTGCCATGGCAACTTGCAAAAAATAAAATGTTGCTATGACCTGAACAAGTATGAGATCCGTGAAATCATGTAAATCCACAAAAGCCTTGAGAACGGCTTCATTAAATTCATTCTTTTCTCCAAGGTAGTCCCCAATCGCCGTTTTATTCAAACCTTCGCCACGGTAGAGGAACTGCAATTAATCCAAGGAATTAGTGTTGTCATGTGATTTTTTGTTGTCAAGCAACATTTTTGAGTTGTCATGTGAATTTAAGTAAGTTGTCATGCAAAAAATCATTTCGTTGTCATGTGCATTTTCTGTTGTCATGCAAAAATTATGTTGCCATGCAAAATATAACGTCATAATCTCACCACCGCAACCGCGCCCACACCCCCTTCCAAAACCCCACCCCCCACTAAAAATTCAATCCCTTTTTTTGGATCCATATTAAATTTCTTGCAACCAAGCGACATTAATTTAATTTGATTCATTGATTTGTCCGTTTCCAAGTCCTCTGTCGTTGGGGAGGGTTCTGGTGATGCGATTAAGGGAGTGGGTGTGGTTAGACAAGTGTCTTGGTTGTCATGGCAACCGGATAAGGATTTGGTTACGGCTTCGATTTCTGATTGGAGGAGCGCGATTTCGGAGAGGAGCGTCGCTTTTCGGGAGCGGATTTGAGAGAGGAGCGTTTGTTCAGAGGGGGTGAGGTCTGGAAAATTAATATTTTTTTAGTTGCTATGGGGATTTTTATGGTTTCTATGAATTTTTGGTCGTTTCTAACAAAATTAAGCATGTTGCTATGCAAAAAATTTTATCGTTTCTATGCATTTGTCGTTGCTATGCAAAATTTTAATCGAACCATGAAAAATTTGATTCAGGGTGCTCTATTGTTTCAAGATTCCCTGACGTTTCTAGAGAAATTAAGACGCCAAAAGATGTACAGGGTGTCAGAAAAAGTTGACAACTCTGCTAAGGCTTGAGACGGACTCAATAATAAGCTGAGTGGCTAAAATGCTGATTAAACTAATTGGTCATTATTTTAATGACANCTAATTGGTCATTATTTTAATGACAGACACGGGGAACGTCCGAAAACCTCTCTACCATTATTAGAACTTTTTAAATGTACAGGGTGCCCTAAAATATCGTTTCAAGATTCACACGTATATTTTCCAGAATACAACAAACATGCCACAAAAATGGGTGTTCTTTCTGAAAAGGTTTTTTTAAGTCACACTTTCCACCCTGTACAGTCACCAAATTACTTGTTTAAACTTTTTTAGGGTGTTCTAAAAAGTTTAAAAAATTTACACATTATTTAAACACTGTACAGGGTGCTATAACTATAAAATTAAAAAACGCAATACTGGCTCTTTTAAAAAAATGCCAACTTACAATCCCCATGGTCACCAAACAACTCTTTATAATCCGACTGAAAGGAACTATAGCGACGAAGAGAATTATTGTTATTTAACGCGTCCATTATTTACTAAATTTCGCTAAAATGTCAACGGTTGACATGGAATCACTCTTAAAAAAATCAGGGACCCGGGAGACTCCTGTAACCAAAGGGACGGAAGGAAATGAGTTTGGGAAAGGGAAGGAAGTTGGGTTGTCATGGAAACGGGGCAGATGTTTCCAGGACTCTAAGGGTTCTTTCTCTAATGTCACGTGACTCGTTTAGACCTAGTAGTCATGACAACGCTTTAAAAAAAATTAAAAACCTTTCCAAACACCCTGTACATTTTTAAATCACTTATAAATTACAACTTTTATCTACAAAAAAATAAAAATTTCCATGGCAACCAAAAAAAAACCCAAACAAAAAAAAAACCCTTACCTTCGATTAAACCTCCCTAAACCAGCCCCACCCAACAACTCACTCTGCGCCATTTTACATTATTAAAATTATTAAATTATTATTTTGGTGGTTATTTATTTATTCAAATGTCATTTCCCGGGGAATTTAACTGGGCAGTATTTAGTCTCTCTCTACATCTTGCTAATTTCCATGACAACCTTGTTGATTATTGCTTTTCATACAAAGAACAATGATGGTCTAATTAAACAGTTTAAATATTTAAAACTTATCCCCCACGCATGCGCAGACCTCATCTTGCAAAAACCCCACCTTTGATTTCCATGACAACCACGAGAAAACAAAAATCATGCGCAGATAATCTGCGGCAGATTATTTAAAGAGTTTTAAAATGCGACCAATTTTTATTTTATTATTTTTGACTGGGGTCAGGGGGAGCTTCATAAGGTGAGTGTACTAATACGGGGAAGGTGCAATTGGGGAATTTGTAAGAGTTATTCAAAAAGGAAAATGTGGAAATGGTTCAAAGTTTTCAAAGAGTCTGTCAACAGTGGTAGTGATTGATAACTTTGAAAACAAGTTTATAGAAAGTTTTGCAAATTATTCAGAATTTTACACTTTTTCATCCGATCGAGGTTCAAGTAGACTTCTTATCCCTTATGATTAAACTCTTGCAAGCAATTAAAAATCTTTAGAAAATTTGAAATCTGCAAATGTGACAAATTGCACCAAACTCTGTCAACTCTAAACTTTTTTAGTATACCAAATTCCTTGTTACCTTTCCAACCCTGCACATTAAATGTCCTATTTCCAGACCTCCCCACAACACCCCCGGATTCCCATCCTACGAAGAATTACGGAAATTGTCCAAAAATATTACCAAAATATTGGACGCCTTCTCCACCAATTATGACAAGAGAGTGAGACCGAATTATGGGGGTATTTGCTATTCAACTAAAGCGTTTATTACAATTGACATGATAATTACAATATACTACAAAAGGTCCGGCTGTCCAGGTCACAATTTCCATGTTTGTTCTAAGCATTGCGGCTCTGAGTGAGGTGCACATGGTGGGTTCTGTAACTGTAGGCAAAGATTATCCTCGAGGAGGAGACATAATCTTTGACTGAGTAGGAAGGTGGTTTCTCTGAGAGTATAGTTTTGAAAAAGAAAAGAGAACAGATGAGCTCTGAGGTTCTATTGCTAAATTATTGGATCAAAAAAAACATTGACATTCTAGTAAAATCTTTTGAAAAAAAAGACGCTCGGAATATGACTTTTTTTTCAGTGACGCTCTTGATCTAATCTCAATTAGATCTCGTAATTTTCTAATTATTTTTAAAAACCTCCGTTTTTAGCTCGAGTTAAATTCGCTAAATTTGTACTTGTCAATGAAACAAAAACAAAAATTGCCCATCTCTAATTTTTTTTTGACCTGGTTCCAAGTCAAATTACTCCCACATTCTCCAAAAATCATTACCCTCTCAGAAAAATCATTTCAAAAACTTTACACTCTATCAGCACCAGTTTGTAACATACACTCGCACATTACAAAACAATCACACGCATAAATGACACGCATTATAAAACAAGCAACAAAATTATGACACGCACAACTAGAATCACTTGAGCACTAATCAGTACACTTATTGCAGGTGCACCTGTTGAGGTAAGATTTTAGTCACCATTTAGCTAACTGCTATAATTCCACAAATTGCACCTTAGGTCGGGATAACAATGTTTGTATTATCAATTTCGAGCATGTCGGAAGTTTTGATGGTAAAAGTTGCTCAACTGCTTAATTGCACCGACTTGATCAGTATTTCATGCTAATCAAATTCTTTTGCAGGACTTTACAACGGATTTCTATTTTCGGTACAAATTTAACAAAAATTTCCCTTTTTTTGGAAAATAATTAGTTTTATTTTAGGCAAATGTGGTCGGATCCAAGGCTTCAGTTTCAGGGACCAGAGGGAATCAAAACGTTGAGCGTGGGTTTTATATTTTTTTGATATTTCCATGTTTTTTTATATGTTTTTTTTTCTTAGGTGGGCTCCGAGTTTTTGGAGAGCATGTGGGTAAGGACGCGTTTGCAATCTTAGAGCTATAATTTACTTAAATTTTTAATATTTAATAAAAAAAAATTAATATCTTAAAACCAAAGGTTCCAGACACATTCTTTGTGAATGAAAAAACTTCTTATTTCCACACCGCGACGACCAGTAATGAGTGAGTTTGATTGTTTTTAATTGTTTTATAATTTCAATTATAAAATAATTATCTTTAACCCTGCAGATTCCTCCGCATCGGCGACAATGGCGACATACTCCGCTCCATCCGTTTAACCGTGACGGCGTCCTGTCCCATGGATCTTCGACATTTCCCGATGGACAGTCAACTCTGCACGATTGAGATTGAGTCGTTTGGGTATACCATGAAGGATATTCGGTATCGGTGGGCGAAAGGTAGGTTCTGTGGGGTTACGTCACAGTCGTGGCATTTTATAATGTTTGGTGGGCAAAAAACGGCTATTTTCCATAATTTACTAGCATAAATGCCCGTAAAGTATGTGGAATACGACAAAAAATCTCTGGGAAATCGCAGATATGGCATTTTATAATGTTAAATGAGAAAATAAACTGCCCTACAATTTACTAGCAAAATAGCCCGCCTCACACTTGCGAAATATGGCAAGGAAAAAACTGTCAATTTATAATCCTAAGATGCATTTTCTACACCTTAACAAGCAAAATACGCTTGCGAAATATGAAATTAAAATACTTTCCGGCAGTAATTACCATTCCATGAAAATACTATTCTTTCATATCCACCTCATTTCTCCAAATTCCAGGCTCCGGCTCCGTAGGCGTCTCAAATGATGTCTCCCTGCCTCAGTTCAAAGTGATGGGCTACCGACAAAAAGCCTTTGAAATCTCACTATCAACTGGAAATTATTCTCGATTGGCTTGTGAAATCCAGTTTGTTCGCTCGATGGGATATTATTTGATTCAAATTTATATTCCGAGCAGTTTAATTGTCGTTATTAGCTGGGTTAGCTTCTGGCTCAATAGGTGAGGAGGCTAGTTTTATTCTGATATTGAAGACTAATTTTGCTAATGTCTAAAAAAATAGGAATGCCGCACCGGCGAGGGTCTATTTGGGGATTACCACGGTAATAATTGATGTTGCCACTGTTGCTAATGTGGTTAATGAGCTATATTTCGCAGGTACTCACGATGACAACGTTAATGTCATCGACTAACAAGGCCCTACCAAAGATTTCTTATGTCAAGAGTATCGATGTTTTCCTCGGAACTTGCTTTGTCATGGTCTTTGCGGCTTTACTAGGTAAGTTCTGTTGGTGGCAGTGGTCGTCGAGCGCAGCCAAAAGGAATATTGTGGCGATAAAGCGCTCCCTTTGTTCGTCGGACCGGACCGTTTTTTGAGCGGTTGTTAGTAACAGGAAGAGCCTTTAATTGCATTGAAATGCATTTTTTTATTTCCCCAGAATACGCCACGGTTGGATATCTTGCAAAGAGGATTCAAATGAGAAAAAATCGTAAGAATTTGTCGCACCTAAGAAAAAAAAATTCCAAACCTCACCTTAGAAAAAAATAAAATTCAAACTTTTTATTCCAAACCTCACCTTAAGAAAAAAAATAAAATTCAAACTTTTTATTCCAAACCTCACCTAAGAAAAAAAATAAAATTCAAACTTTTTATTCCAAACCTCACCTAAGAAAAAAAAATAAAAATTCCTAAAAATTTCCTTACCAGACTTTGCCGCCCTCCAAAAACTGAGCACCCGTCTCCAAGCCGACCACGCCCACCAGCACCACACCCACCAACAATCCTACTACCAACAACCCTCAACATCCGCCATCAACAGGTTTCCATGGCAACAGGAAAATAGGGAAACTACACGGATTAGACATGTTATCCCGATTAATCCCAATCAAATTTGTGGCATTACTCGTGAGTTGCTATGGTTACCAATATTTTGTTGTCATGCCAATAATAATAATTTCCCGTTGTCATGGTTATTTAAACAGCCTCTGACATTGACAAGTACTCTCGCGTCGTGTTTCCCGTCTGCTTTGTCGTCTTTAACATGTTGTACTGTAAGTAAATTTACTGTTTCCATGACAACTTGATAAAATAAAATAATTTTAGGGATAATTTATCTCCACATCTCTAACGTGGATCCTGGAGATTTGACTCTGATTCAACCGGGATAGTGTTGTCATGGCAACGGATTGACCACAATGCACCAAAAACAATCAAAAATGCACAATCACAGGATAATCAAATATTACACTCGCTTTATTACAAAGATTAGAAATTGCCGAAATAAAAATTCATGACCCGACCGTAACCATGACAACGGAATTAATTAAATTTCCTTGAGTTCCTCAGGGAGTGGGAGTTTTGGGTGTTTGTTTTCAAAGTGTTGCTTGTAAGTCTTTGGGTCCGGCATTTGGGACTGCAAAAAAAATATTTATTTCAGTTGCTATGGAAATATTTAATTTATGGTTGGCAATACCTTGCAAACAGCGCAGCTGATTGAGAGCGCTTTGGCCGCGGATTTCTTTTGGTCGGCCAGAGAGTGGCCTTGCTGCTTCTTTATGGAGGCCTGGAAAATATTTAATAAAGGAAAATTAGTGTGGTTTCTATGGGAACATAGTTAAATAGTAATAACGACAACTTTTATGGAAACGTAATTTCATTAAATTATTGGCAACGACAACTTGTAACTAGGTAATTGGTTGCTATAGAAATAACTGGCGACGTGAATAAATGCAATAATTCCACTAAAATGTAATCCTCACCTGCTTCTCTTGCGCTTTAGCCTGCGACTGAAGTTTCTGTTGACCGCGGGCCATGACGAAGGATTTTCTGTTTCCAAGGAAACTTGTAAAATTTAGAAATTGAATAAATTTGTGAATTTAGAACGATTCTTCAAAGTGAAAGTGAGTTGAATGGCGAGTCTCTTGAGTGCTGCGATTGGGGAATGGTGAGAATTTTGAAATGTTAATGGCAGAGAGCCTCTCTCAGAGAGAGACGTTGTCATGGGGATTTGAACGGTAAATGGGTGGTGGCATGGTAATTACGGTAATTTTTATGCTTTGAATGTTTTGAGATAAATGATTGCATTGCTTACTGTTGCTAGGCAACGAATTTAGAATAATTTCCATAGAAACAAGAAAATACAAATGTTGCCATTTGAAATGTTGCCATGCAACGAATTTAATTTCCAATGCAAATAAAAACGATTATTTTTGGATGCCTTGCATTATTTGGAAGTCATTTTTGAATATTTGCATTGAAATAGTGTTGCAACGATAATCATGACAACTGCAGCCTGAATATCCAGTATTTCCATAGAAACAAAAATCTCTTAATCTCCATGACATTTAAATTTAAAACATCTCAATTAATGAATATTATTGCCAAGCAACATACTTAATTTCCATAGAGTATATATTACTTGTTTACATCTGCACATCTCCATGACATTTTAAAACATTTCCCTTGGAAACGACCTTCCTACATATAGCAATCACCACAAAAAAATTCCATAGAAACATATTAATTCCCATCACGAAATCGCCACGCACGCACTCTTAAAATTTCGCCCACCTCCGACTCCCAACTCCGATCCTCCCCGAATCCCCACACCCTTCAATCTTTCTGCGCAATAAAAACCAATTAAATCTCCATGGGAACATTTACTTGGTTACCATCCATGGTTACGTGTTGCATAGTTACATAAAATATTTTGCATAGTTACTTGTGTTCTGGATAGTTACATTTATTCTCCATAGAAATCATACACAAACCAGTTCCAATCACCAAGGTCACTATTTAACAAATTATCTGCTCCTTAACTCCGAGACATTTTCAATTCACCGTTTCCATGACTACGAATTGAAATTTATATGCTCTGAACTTAACTCTCTACTTAAAAGGGATGTCCATTTAATCTCTATTCCCATCACCACGACAACACAAGGCCATTAAAATCCACTTGACAACCAATTCCATGACTACAACAATAGCCACTTGTACTAAAAACTGGCTCTCCTCGCTTCACTTGCTTCAGTTGGGTTTGGTCTCTCAGACTAACAGCTTAGTTACAGTTCCATAGAAACCTCAAGTAACCATAGCAACCATGTCGACCCTCCCAAAAATCGCCATGAATAAAACGGTTTACGATCGTTACATGGGGTTGCCATTGGAGAAGGATTTGAGCCAGTTGACGTATGTTTGGATCGATGGGACCGGAGAATTTCTAAGGGCAAAGACGAGGACGCATTATGAGGGGGTCAAGAGTGCGGCTGGTAAGATAAATTCCATAGAAACAGAGAAATATTTTATAGACATTTGTGGATGGTAGAGAGTTTTTTAATGTGCATAGAAACGGGAAATTTTCTATAGCAACAGAAATTTCTTTATATATTTGCATAGAAACGACAAAAAATCTCAATGGAAACTTGAATGAATTCTATAGAAACATTTTTTCCATGGAAACTCAAACTATTTCTATAGCAACATCAAAATTTCACATGGCAACACTAAAAATTTCGCATGGCAACTCAAAATAATTCCAAAATTTGCCTACAGAACTCCCAATTTGGAACTATGACGGTTCCTCAACGTACCAAGCGGAAGGATCCAACTCTGACGTTTATCTCCACCCCGTATCAATTTACAAGGACCCATTTCTCCAAGGAAACAATAAACTCGTCCTCTGTGAAACTTTCAAGTATAACAAAAAACCAACGGAAACCAACAAAAGGCATTCCTGCAAAGAGGCGATGGATAAAGCGAGAGATTTTGTGCCGTGGTTTGGAATGGAGCAGGAGTATTCGCTTTTGGATAGGGTGAGATTTGTTTTAACATTTTTTTAGTTGCTATGGTTATGGAATTTTTAGTTGTCATGCAAAATTATTCTAGTTATAATCACTTTATGCCGTTGTCATGTAGTAACTATGTCTGTTTCCATAGGACCTCCACCCCTTTGGCTGGCCAAAATCCGGGTTTCCAGGCCCACAGGGACCATATTATTGCGGAGTCGGTGCCAACAAAGTCTTTGCGAGGGATGTTGTCGAGGCGCATTATCGGTGAGCAGATTTTTGTTACTATGCTTGGAAATTAGTTGGAGACATGTAGTCATGCAAAATAACTCATTCCAGTGCCTGCCTCTACTCTGGAATACGGATTTGTGGTAAATAAAATAAAAATAACGCATAGCAACAAAATAACAGCATAGCAACAATCCAGGAACCAATGCTGAAGTGATGCCTGCCCAGTGGGAATACCAAGTCGGCCCTTCAGAAGGGATTGACATGGGCGACGAGCTTTGGATGAGTCGATACATTTTGCATCGCGTGGCAGAGGATTTCGGTGTGGTTGTGAGTTTGGATCCGAAACCGATTCCGGGTGATTGGAATGGGGCGGGGTGTCATACCAACTTTTCAACGAAGGTGAGTTAGATTTGCAAGTTTCGTTCACGGGCTCTTTTGCTAGTTGAAATTATTATTTGGAATGAGGGTCGGTTTTTTTTAATTGCAAGTTAGACGGGCTTTTTGTGCTAGTAAAGTAACCATGCATTTCCTTGACAACATTGAAACAGTAAAAACAGTCATTGGTCAATATTTTGATGGGTCATTCACTGTTTAAATGCACTTCCTGCTTGGTCGTTAAATAGAGTCGTAAATATTTTATGGCCATGCTAACTCTCACTATCAGAGAGAGTTTTATTATTCAGCTTTATTCATGGCTTTAAATTTGTTTAGCAACTTGTTTTTAGCAACAAGTTTAGTGCATAATCAATGACTCAGAAATAACTGTCTGGAACTGTGTGGTTTGCAATCTAATGACAATTTATTTTTAAATATTTCCATAGAAATTATGCAATTGCTTTTGTTTTGTGGTGAGATATAATTTGCATATGAGGGATGACGTTAGCAACTTTTTGCATAGGAAACTATGTATTGGATTTTGTAAATTTTTGTATTTTTTGCATAGTTTGCTAATTTGAAGCTTAATTTGCTTAGAAACAGAATTCCATAGAAACTTAATTTCTAAAGGCGTGTTGCTATAGGAATGTGCAACTCTTATATTAACCATAGAGACATGTAACTATAGAAACAGCTAAAAATAATTAATAATTAATAATTTCAGGCCATGCGCGATGAGAACGGGATAATCGACATTGAGAAAGCAATCGACCGCCTCTCCCGCCATCATCTGCGACATATTAAAGCGTATGATCCGAAGGAAGGGAAGGATAATGAAAGGAGGCTCACTGGACATCATGAAACCAGCTCCATTCATGATTTTAGCGCCGGTAAGTCGAGTTTTGTGGGAGTGGCAGCAGCCGATTCCTAAATTTAGTCATCTGACCACTACCGGACCGTGAGTCTGGTGGCGAGCGGATGTTAGTAACAGGAAGAGTGATAAAATATAGAAACGATAATTGCATAGAAACAACAACAAAATTCCCTTAGAAACCAAAATTAAAATTCCATTATTTCCGCGCGGGTAAGCTTGATAACAGGAAACTGTTTTAAATTTCCGTAGAAACGAATAAAATCCTTAGCAACCAAGTTTTGTCTGAACGATAAAAAATGCATAGCAACAGAAAACAAATTCGTTGGAAACCACATTTCAAATTCCATAGAAACAAAAAAATCCAAAGATTTCAAATGATTTTAGTGCTAACTTTTGTAACTATGCAACTTTGTGTAACTATGCAAAATCACCTGTTTCTATGCAAAAATAATTAATGTAACCATACAAATATTCCTAGGCGTTGCCAACCGCGGATGCAGCATTCGTATCCCACGCTCGGTTGCTGAGGAATCGGAAAGGATATTTGGAAGATCGTCGCCCCAGCAGCAACTGCGATCCATACGCCGTTACTGAGGTCATTGTTCGGACCACTTGTTTGGAGGAATAAGGTGCTAGGTTGCTATGGAAATTGATTTTGATTTTTAAATTTCATCTTTTGTGCTGTAATAAAATTTCATTGTGATTGTAAATTGGGCGTGGAAAGTTGTTTTCATAGAAACGATAGAAAAATGGTTGGAAAGTGATTAAAAATGCTTTGAAATGCATAGAAACGAAATAATAAATTGCATAGAAACGAAATAATAAATTGCATAGAAACGATAAAAAAATTCCTTAGAAACGAAAAAACGTCCTTAGAAACGATAAAAAAATTGCATGGAAACGATGAAATATTCCAAGAAATGCATAGAAACGAAATAATAAATTGCATAGCAACGATGAAATATCACTGGAAGTGCATAGGAACGCTAAAAACCTCCATAGAAACTTAGTAACAAATCAACTCCATGACAACTTGCATAAAAAATTATTTATTTTCCGACTAAATAGGGAAGACTTGCATTACTACACTCAGTCTACAAAAATACTTTTTCTCCTCCCAACTCTTGAATCACTTCCGTCGTCTCCACCACGTCCGACCTCGTGTTCTGTTCCCTTGACGACAGGAATGCTGGATACAATTTAATATATTTAGTCATAGTAACTTTGTAAATAATAATAAATCTTGTATACCCCACGCCTCGATGGTTGCTATGGTAAAATCGTTGCCAGGGACGAGGGGTGGGTTGGCGTAGGTCGCGCAAGAGTCGGTACGACCGCAGTTTAGGTCAGAGTCGAGCCAGATCCCGAATTTGCCACTGCAAAATTTTATTATTTTGTTATGGAAAGGAATTGTATTTGTTGCTATAGAAAATATAATGTTGCCAAGGAAAGAAATAATGTTACTAAGCAAATAGTAACTATGGAAACTCACTCTCCCGCCCCTATGGCAACCCCATCACTTCCACCCTTGACGAAATACCTAAGTGATAAAAAAATTTAATGTTAATTTTTCTAGCCTTTAATTTGGTAAATTGCGAGCCGTTTCTTGCTTTAAATCTGTTTAATTAATTTCCTTGAACATACATGTTGTCTCCGGACCATTTGTAAATTCGGAAGGGTTTCATGTTGAACAAGAAGGATTGACCAGTGCCGTAAAATACGTCAGAAGGTTTTAAAGGGGAGGAGAGAAGGGTGCCTGGAAATTGAGATTTTATTCATTTACTTGGTTTGCATAGCTACACATGGTTACATATCCTCACTTGGTTACAAATTTCCAATTTTTTCCCATAGTTACTGTAACTCACCAAAACAATTGGAATCCGTATCCATGACAAGAATGAGAATTGGCGTGTCATCCGGTAAATTTTGGTTGCGACGGTAAAGCGTTGTCAAGGAAAAACCGTGCGTTGTTGTGGTGAATAAGAGGGAGAGGGGGTGCCTAATTGATTTATTATTAAATTTAACTTTTTTTTAAATTTCAAATTTGAAAATTAACTTTAAAATAAAGTTTAAGATTCTAAAATTTACAAATTTAAAGCCTCACCCCTCCGCCCTTGGCGTCAAATGCCTTGCCAACTCTTTTAAATCCTCCTCCCCCAATATTTCGCTAACTCCCTCCATTTCCGGGACAACAAATAATAAATCCTCGTTACTGAATCCATACAATGCCTGCCTGAGCTCCTCACTCATGGAAACGACCTTGGAAACAAAAACATTTATAAAAATCACCATGACAACAGATAAAACTACAAAACAAAGCCATAATACCCATGGAAACACTATTCTACATGGTTACAATTTACAAACTATCGTTACTAAGGGAATAACATTGACAACTGAAATAAAATTCTAAAAATAAAAACCATGACAACCAAAAATCACCTCCTGTTCATTGTAATCAAGTGACGCAAAGTCAGAGATGGAGTCGAGGAGACCTTGACCGAAATTTGTTGCCGATGACGACGTAGAAGTGAGTAAAGTTTGGGAGCGGTTGAGAAGCGATGAGAGTTTGGTGTAGGGCGATTTTATCATCTAATTTATTATTTTAAGGTTGCTATAGATATTTATTGTTGCTATGGACTTGTTTGTTGTCATGACGATGATTTTATAAAAGTTTTGGTTTCCATGTGAATTTAGAAAAATTAAAAAGGTCAGAAATCTCACCTCCCACGATTCCTTGCTCGGGCTCTCTTTGACGTTGACGTTTTGTGAGGGAGTGGAAAATGTGGCGTCCAGGTCCATTGTTGAGAATGTCGTTAGTTGCATGTTCCGGGAGGCGAGGAGCTGGGGGTAAATTTTTAAAATTTCTAAATTTTCAAATTTACTTTAAAATTTTTAAAATTTACAATTTCTAAATTTTCAAATTTACTTTTAAAAAGTTTACTTTTAGTTTATTTTTAAATTTGATTGTTAAATTTACTTTAAATTTACTTTTAAAAAGTTTACTAATTTCAAATTTATAAATTTCCGGCTATAATTTCAACAGAAACAGACAGACGTGCTATTTCATACGGACTGGTTTCTGATTACAAACGTG